>JAMQCK010000329.1:0-28165 GCA_024196135.1 Pleurotus ostreatus/Saccharomyces cerevisiae fusant | reverse complement strand
GCGGTAGTGCGCTTCGTCAAGCGGCTTCGGGATCAGCGAGTCGGCGATAGATCGCGGTCGGGGACTCGTGATGACGACAAGGCGGCTCACATCGCGGAGTGAGCGCGGCCTTCTTCAGCCCTATGTTTTACTAGCCGGCTGGACTGGCTAGGATCCGTTTGTGTTGTTGTAGTCGTCTGTCGCCTCGAGTCCAGCAAGAATAAGATGTATTCCGGTTGTCCTGTATGGTGGTACTAGGTCTAGAGAGGGCCAGCGCTTCGCGTGGCGTGCGGTGGGGTAGTCTAGTCGGGGGAGTTATTCTCGATCTGCGGTTCGCACCGTTAAGACGAATGATGATGTCATCACCGTTAATGCTCACGCGAAGGGCGTCTGATGTACAGTATGTATCGCTCATTTCCTTTCGTATGTAAAATCGTCGCTAACTGCCTAATCATCCATCCTCTGATCCAGCTCCTCTTGCATGACCAGCATCTCACCGGCGTGGTCGTTGACGTAGTCGACGACCTGGTTTAGAAGCGGACGCAGGCCAGACAGAGCAGTCGCCGCCTGAGAACCGGTGAGCGGAACGACAGCGGTTGCCGGTGTATGGCAGTCTATGACCGGGCACGCGTGGTTCCAGACGTGATTATCGCAGGTTGCGGAATCGAGGTACAGCTCGCAGTTCGCGCAGGTCTTCTCGCCACATCCGCGGGTGCAAAGAGTGTGACCGCAGTCCATGAACCGGACAGTTGCGGCGTTCTCGCATTTCGCGCACTTCTGTACGTGCTTACGGTCGAGGTTCTGCTCAGGTCGTCAGCAGAGATAATGATCGAGGCAGGGTGCGTACCCAGTTGTCTGCGATGTTGTCTAGAAGAGCGTAGACCTCCAAGATATGCGCTTCCCGGTCGTTGACCTTCTTCCCCATTCCGCGAAGCTCGTCCATCAAACGGTATTCCCTCTCGTCGGCGTCATGCTCTGCCTGCCTCGCCCTCGCAAGCGTCTCTTTCAAGTCTTCCAGGTCGGACTGCGCCTGTGCGAGGGCCGCGTTGGCTGCGTTCTTGTCCTCGAGAGCCTTCACCACTAAGTCGTATGCCTGCGGGCCGTGAGCCATGGTCGTCAGACGTCGCCAATGTGCGCGCGCTTACAGAGGTAGCGATGGACGGCGCAGGCGTTGTGGCCATATCGACGTTGTGCCTGTTGCGATGAGCTGGGGGGTGTGGTAGTGCTATGCGAAGACGTGCGTAGGCAATGGATGCTTATATCGAAGGACGTCCGTGCAAGTATGCTTGCGCTCTTTGTGCGTGGGAGTAGCGCCGAAGACTCTGAATGTCAGTGGACGTGTCTTACTCAAGAATAGGGAGCCTTTCACGATTAACTCTGATAAACTCGCACTGCGCTTCCTCCGAACGAGCCAACGGCGCAGACCCGACAGCATGTATAGCGAATCTGGCAAGTAATGGTCTTTTCGGGTTCGTTGTTCACAGCACGGGTGCAGACCAGAGTACAGATAATGTGGTATGTATCGGTGTCCTTTGCATTGGCACTGTCGTAGGAGGTTGTATTGCGGGACATGTCAGAAGCACCCCACCCGCTACCTACTCAATGACGCCGCAGTCGCCCTCCACACGCCCCTGATCGATCCATATGTGGTAACACCTGATGATCGATCGATAGGTGCGTTAGCCAGATAAGGATAACGCGTGTTGTGATCGACGACGTGGGGGGCGGAGCAGTCTGAGCTGGACAGGCTGGCGATATAGCAGGTCCGTGTGTCTTTTAGGGTCGTCATGTCGCATCGAGCGGCGCACGGGAGAGGTCTTTGAAGCGTATGAGGGGGCCATGTTCGACTCTACGTCATGTATTTGCATGTATTGGGCAGTGACCTGGGACGCGTGTGAAGTGCTGACGCGTCCTTCTTGTCCTTGTCTGCGACTGTTGCTCGTGTGTCCCCCATACGCGATGGTTGACCTCTCATGACCTTTGCTTCAATCCTCACACACGTGTACCATGGGTTATTTGTCGTCGCCAGTCGAGCGCTGCTTTGAAAGCTGATTGACAAGAGCGTCGGCACATTGGGAGATGGTGGGCACGGGAGAGGAGGGATGCAGTCGCGCTACAGCATGTGCAGTGGGATGTCCTGATCTAAGGTGCGGTGAACTGTTCTGAATGATGTATATGTACTGATAGCGCACTTCGTTATTCAGCGATCCCAGAGGCGGTTCTCGTTCGCATGTCTTGTATCGATGTGTGGGCGAGGGACGTTCTCCACACCTCATCGCGTCTCGTGCGTCCTACAGCGCGACCCGCAGGTCATCCCTTTCGTGTCTCGCCCCCAGTGTGCGTTGCCTACGCATTGCGGACGGTCGCACGTTTGTTCGCACTTCGAGTCATTGTCCACCCTGTCGCAATGTTCGAGCGCGCAGCGGGGAGCGATGGCGGACAACTTAGAACACATTGTACACTTTGTTTAATGAAATGAAAGTCATTCCTTCTCGTAACACTCGCGCGCGCAGGCGGAGATTGGGCGTGGGACAGCAGAGATGCATCATTTTCTGGTCAGGGACACCCGTCTTCACTGTCGTCCACGTTGAAGGACCTGCAGGTGAGGTTGAGGAAACAAGTCGAGTATTGTGTAGCGGCTAACAAGGAAGTCTACTCAGCGAGCGCAATGAACTTCAGGAGCAAGCGAACATATGAGTGCTACCTTTGGGGAGGCCAGGTCGTATCCAAGCCGCGCAATCTACCTGCGCTGTCCCCCACGCATGCGCGAGTGCCAGACGAGGGAACGCTTCCGATCGAACTCACGATTACGCAGAGGCCGTCGCCGGTATACCCGTACATACCTATGTGTCTACGGGACATGGACGACGTGAAGGACCCCATCCTTGGCACGTTATCCCTCTTGCCGACTGCCATTGTTGGTGTACACGGCAGCATGCAGCTCGCGAGCGACATTATCGTGCAGTGGATCGACTTGGAGCTGCGGCTAATTGCCATTCGCGATGTTCTCCTCAAGCACGGCGCGGATGGGACGCGGCCTCTGCAGTACAGGTCCTGCCGTCCTCCGACATCGTGCGGGTACCGCTGCAAGTTTCGAACGCGCAACGCTGTGTGGAAGGTTGCTGCGCATACCAGGGACGCTTTCGCCATTCTCATCGGCGAGTGTTATTACCAGCCTTGGCTACCTAGACTTTGTACCATATACATGTAACTTCTCATACAAAGGTTGGGTCTTCTCATATACTTTCTTAGACTCATGAACCTTCTGAATTCCCAGACTTATTGTACTAGATTAGTCTGCTCCTCTGATATGTTCTAGCTTCTGCCAGTATCAATCAGCCTACTTTGTCTAACCTCTTATATACGATACCATATGACATATATAAGCCCCCAATATCTAATCTCACTCAGATAAGTACAGGCTTGGGTCCTTGATGACTTTACTATCCTATACAGCATACTTTTTGATAATTGTTATATATGTTACTAATTCTATATGGACTTGTTGATATGTCCTGTATAGGCTACTAGTCCCAACAAGTCAAGTCCTGTATAGGTCACTAGTCCCGTATAGGCTACTAGTCCAGCATAGGCTACTAGTCCTGACAAGTCAAGTCCCGTATAGATCACTAGTCCCATACCCACTACTAGTCCCGACAAGTCAAGTCCCGCATAGGCTACTAGTCCTGACAAGTCAAGTCCCGCATAGGCTACTAGTCCCGACAAGTCAAGTCCTGTATAGGTCACTAGTCCCGTATAGGCTACTAGTCCAGCATAGGCTACTAGTCCTGACAAGTCAAGTCCCGCATAGGCTACTAGTCCCGACAAGTCAAGTCCCGCATAGGTCACTAGTCCCGTATAGGCTACTAGTCCTGACAAGTCAAGTCCCGTATAGGTCACTAGTCCCATACCCACTACTAGTCCCGACAAGTCAAGTCCCGCATAGGTCACTAGTCCCGTATAGGCTACTAGTCCTGACAAGTCAAGTCCCGTATAGGTCACTAGTCCCATACCCACTACTAGTCCCGACAAGTCAAGTCCCGCATAGGTCACTAGTCCCGTATAGGCTACTAGTCCTGACAAGTCAAGTCCCGTATAGGTCACTAGTCCCATACCCACTACTAGTCCCGACAAGTCAAGTCCCGCATAGGTCACTAGTCCCGTATAGGCTACTAGTCCTGACAAGTCAAGTCCCGTATAGGTCACTAGTCCCATACCCACTACTAGTCCCGACAAGTCAAGTCCCGCATAGGTCACTAGTCCCGTATAGGCTACTAGTCCTGACAAGTCAAGTCCCGTATAGGTCACTAGTCCCATACCCACTACTAGTCCCGACAAGTCAAGTCCCGCATAGGTCACTAGTCCCGTATAGGCTACTAGTCCTGACAAGTCAAGTCCCGTATAGGTCACTAGTCCCATACCCACTACTAGTCCCGACAAGTCAAGTCCCGCATAGGTCACTAGTCCCGTATAGGCTACTAGTCCTGACAAGTCAAGTCCCGCATAGGCTACTAGTCCTGACAAGTCAAGTCCCACATAGGCTACTAGTCCTGACAAGTCAAGTCCCGCATAGGTCACTAATCCTGTACCAGCTACTAGCCTAAGCAAGTTATGTCTAGTGTAAGCCTTCAAGATCACATACATGTTTCAAACCTACCAAGTCTATAGAAACTTCTGGTCCATAGGGGTTCAGACGTTTCTAAACAACATAGGATCAGAAACTTCTGTGTCAGGCCGAACCAGATCTTTCTAAGGAAATCAAATCAGAATGTTCTATACTGCACACAATTAGAAAGATCTGTTTTACAACGCATTAGAAACTTCTACTACATCTCAGTACAGAAAGATCTAGTCTACACCACATTAGAAACTTCTACTACATCTCGGTACAGAAACTTCTACTATGACTCGGTACAGAAAGATCTATTCTACAGCACACTAGAAAGTTCTACTAGGTCTCAGTATAGAAAGTTCTACAGTCGGATACAGATACTTCTAGATTTAGAAAGCTCTATGCACAGATTTTTCTATTGCAACCAGAACTTTCTATTGAAAGCACGGTAGAAACCTCTAACCACTCCTCAAGTCGAAAGTTCTGATTCAGGTAGGATCAGACACTTCTAACCTACAAACGTCGCAGAAAGTTCTGCTGCACGATACAACAGAAACATCTGAGCTACGCACCTGCTAGATTGTTCTGTATCAAAGCGATTCAGAAACGTCTAGGGACTGATGTCCTAGAAAGATCTACAGCGGCGCGCTCCAGACAGTTCTAGCGCGAAATCTTCCAGAACTTTCTGATGTCTTGGCGTAGGCGGCCTTTGCCAGGGGAGTGGCGGCGTCGCCTTCCTATCTGCCATGCGTTGACTGACGGGATGCGACGCCGGAACTCGTGTTGTACACTGGGGGCCGCATGAGTGGGCGTCCGAGGGAGGGGTGGCGCTGGCATACCTTGTTGAAGGGGGCGATGCGTTGGCCGCCATTGCTTGCCGCATGTTCGTAGGGCATACTTACGTTCATCCAGCGGCGAAGGCCTCACTATGCAAAGGGGGCGGGCACGAGCAACACAAGTATATAGTCCATGGGGGCGCGGTAGGCAAGAAAGGGGGGGTGCGATGTAGATATAGTACAAAATATATAGTCCAAGAAAAGCGGCGCGGCCAGGGCGGTGGGGAGGGGCTCTTACTGCAGCGTGCTACGGCGCGGGGGACCAATCGCCACGCGGTGCAGCGAATGCCACACAACCCTCGCGTAGAAGGCCGCCACCTGCCCCTCGAACCAGTAGAACTCCGTGTACCCCATCCTCTTCAGGTCCAGCCTGCGCTCAAGGGAAGGGGGCAAGCGCGGGACCCAATCCAGCATCAGGCGTGCGAAGGCTTGCACATAGGGGACGCGCTCCACCCAGTCCAACGCCGCGAGCCCGCGGCCCTCGCCCAAGTCGCGCAAGTTGAAGATGTCGACGCCGTCCCACGTGCGGTCGTCGAAGACACCCCCGAGGCGGAAGACCTCTTCGGCCGGCGTGACGAAGATGCCGCGGACGGTGCGGTCGATGTCCGTCATCTCCTGCCGAAAGCCGAGCTCATGCACGTAGAGCAGCTCGTCCTTCATGACGTGAGGGGGCGGGAGGCGTCCGGGTTGAACGACGACCCCGCGGACGGTGTAGGGCAGGTCCTGATTGGCGACGAAGAGGTCCCAGTTGAAGTCCTCGCCCACCAGACGGCGGATATCGTTCATGCAGACGGCGACGCGGCCTTGAGGGTTCCGCATGGTCACCCGGGCGAACAGCAGGCTCTTCCAGTCCGAGGCCTTGAGCGCGATGGCCTTAAGCTTGTCATGGGCGACCGATTGCTGAGACCCCTCCGGCACGTCCTTCTGGCCGGCGCCGAAGACTTTGAAGGTGTCCTGGTCGCGGACGGCGTCCTGGGCGTTCTCGACGAGGTAGGGCGCAAGTGTGACCCACGCCTGCAGATAAAACGCGCATCGCTCGTCCGTGGTAGGGCCGGTGATCAGGGAGGCCAAGGGGAATGAGCGATAATCGTCGCCTTTCTTGCTGTCGAAGGGGAGGCCCGGGTGAATGCGCTTGATCTGCTCCTCCCACGAGCTGGGCATCGTCGGCAGGTCGTCGTCTGGGCGGCCTGTAGCAAATGTCAGAGGGAATAGGTGAGCAAGGGTCATAGCACGTACGTGAGCGCGGAGGGGGCGGCGGCCGGCGAGGCGCAGTTGGCGCGCGGAGAGGATACGCAGCCCTTCCCCATCTCGAAGGCGCAGCAGCAGGCGGGGCGGCCGGCTTCGGACGCGAAGACGCGCACGGTGCTGACGGGGTCGCCGTCGACGTGGTCGGTCTTGCCGTTGAGGGACCGGACGTTGCCGAACTTGACGTCGAAGACGTCGCTGTCACTGAACTTGACGCCGACGGCCTCGACGTTGAAGGTGTCGCCGTTGCCGTACTCGACGACGACGGCGGGGCGGTCATGGTTGTCGAGGGCGGCGGCACCTGCGACGCAGTGGGGGCCTCGGAAGGAAGCTCGGCCGATGGCCACGCAGGCGAGTCGATGGGCACAAACTCCTCATCCTCCCCTTCTCCATAAAAGGACGCAGGCAAAGTCTCCGAGGGCGGCTCCAGCTCGTCGCGCAAAGCAAGTGACCGATGGGCAACGGGGCGGATGTTGAACTTCGGGTCTCCCTGCACTGGCGGCGGCCCTTCGCGGCCGACTTCTTCGATGAAGGTCGGCATGTTCTGGAGGGGACGATGGCGCGAGGAGCCGCCCTCGAACGCGACGAAGGCGAGGGGGTCCTTGTCGCCTGCGGGGTCTTCCCCAGGCCGGCTGGCGGCAACCTGCAGAGTGGCGTAACGGTGAAGGGCGGTGATGCGCTTGGGATCCTTTGGCGAGCCCTCGAAGATGAACGGGAGGTTGTCGGGGTGACGATTGATGCACGCCATCTCAGCTGGCGCATACATCCTCTGCGCCTCCTCTGCGTATGGAACACCGAGCTTCTCGACCGTCGCTAGCTGTTGCCGCAGACTGAAGTCAAACTCCATGACGTACCACACAGGAACGCCGGCGTGGTAGAGCAGCTGAACGTGCTCGATGTCATCGGTCACGGCTCCGACAAACCAATGAGGGACCTTGATCTCGGCGGCGTCGACGAGGCCGAGCAGGACGGGCTGAACGAGGTGCACGAAGTTCATCATCCCGAACAACTCCCGCCAGAGGCGCTGACACTCCCTCGCCATCAGCACCGCGCGACGCTTGCCCACAGGGACGAAAGCCAACCGACCCATGAGGTGGCCGATGGTCATCTCCAGGCCGCGCGCCCATGGCATGGGCTCGGTTCGCTTCGCCTTGCACGACGACAGGTACTCGGTCGCAAGTTTCCGAAGGGGGTTAACCAGCTTCTTCAACTCTTTGTAGACCGCGCGAGACAGGACGACCTTGTCCACGTTGGGCTTGTAGACGTCGAGCACGGACTCGAACCAAACGTCCACCCCCAGAAACATCAAGTGCCAGGGGTGACCAGGGGTGATCGGGCAGCGCGGGATGCAGGCGATGTGAGGGGCAGCGCGGGGCATGTAGTAGGTTGGCACCAACGTCCAATCTTCCGCGCCAAAGCGGCCGTCGGTGCGCATGCGCAGGCGATAATTCGTAATATGGGGCGGGGGGACATAGGGGATATACGAAGCGTTGGGGCTGAGGACGATGTAATCTTCCGTTTGTGTCCATCCGACGACGCGGTTCTGAAGGGAAGGATCGTCCGCTAAGTTATGTGTCAGTATCAAGCGCTGAAAGGGGGCAGATTCACGCACGTTTCTCAGACTGCCTGAAGACGTCCAGCGGCAGGTTGTACCTACCCAAGGCCTGCTGCGGCTCGGGGAACATGTAGCCATAGCCCTCGTCCTTGGGCAGGACCGAGCGGCGAAGCGGGCAATGCGTGACGATCCTCGTCAGCACAAGCCTTTCTACGGCCGGCACATTCGGCTGGCGGTACATGCGATAATCAATAACCTATTGGGGCGAATGGTCAGCAAGGCGTGGGGGAGGGTAGTTAGTATGACGCACCTGCTCGGCCGGCGACAGCTCGTTGTGAAACGGTGCCTGCAGCGGCGGTAATCCAACAAGGACATAGCGCTTGAGAAGTCGAGGTCGTTTCCCCGCAGCCTCCAATATCTCCTTCTCCTCGCGGAGGCGCTTGCGCACGGCCTTGCTCGACGGCACAGCGACGTAGGTATCGGCATCGGGCAGGGTGTCGGCTGGATCCCAATCGCGCTCAGGCGTCGGTGGTCTATCGACAGTGCCGCTGGGTTGGACGACAAGGCCGGGAGCATGCGCGCTGGCGGATGACGCGTCGTGTTGGGATGTCATATTGATCGGGGAGGCCGCGGATGGTGTCCTTGAGGCCATGAGATGGGGGACGAACGGACTAGCGAGGGCGGGGATGACGGTCTGGCTGTGAATCGGGGGGCGGCGGCGGCGGCGGCGGCACGGTCGGTCCCACAAGAGATGAGGACCGACTACTTAGTCCCACAAAAGATGAGGACTAAGTTGTGCAGGGCTTGCTGTCGAGGTTGGTGGTGTCGACTATGTCGCGTACGCTTGGCTAACAGAAGCGCCCGCGCCAGCAAGAAGAGCAATTAGATGTGAATAGAACGACGAAAAAAAGGGCTTACCAAATCTCGCCGCACCAACGCTGGCGTCGCCCACGCCGATACCAAAGAGAACGCGCGTAAGAGCGAGTAAGAGGAACCACCCGGTAGAGGACTTCGAGGAGGATGGTGTCGCGGGCGACGGGGCAGGCGGAGTGAAGACTTGCAAGATTGAGAATGGAAAGTTGATGTTTGTTTGGTTGCGACTTGTTGTGGCATGTTGTGGGTCCACGTGCGCCCCAGAAGTTTCTGTTGTCTTTGCGGTTTGCACATCGCCGTCGCTGCTGCTTCTGGTCCCCTCGCCGCCGTCACCCTCTCCTTCGCCCTTGCTATGCCTTTCTCCTCGTCGCCGCCGGTCCTTCGCTTCCGGCTACCTATCTCGCGGTAAGCGCCCGCATTTTCCTCTTTTTCATTCATTGTCGCTCACCCTTCGACAGAATCGCAGAGGAGCAAGACCTCTGAGCGACATTTCGACATCAAGCCCGAGCACACCCTCGTCCTCATCTTTTGTGGGACGGGGGGTCGGTCCTCATCTCTTGTGGGGCCGACAGTGCATTATCAAGACCTCGTCGCGCCCGTTCCGGCCTTAACGCGGCCCTGCAACAATGTCAACGACGCCTGGCCGTCCCTCCGCCATCGATCTCAGTGTACTGCGTGCGCGCCGGCTCCGATTACATCTGTAGGGGATACCTCGAACGACCGGGACATCGGTCTCCATTGGGTGCGTCTCAAACTCGGTACTTTAGATCGTCATGTTAATGTATTCTCGCGCGAGCATCTGCACGACCGAGGTCTGCGAAGAATCCTGGTAGCGAGCACTAAGTACCCTGCATCTACTGTCTGGTCGAGGTACGTCGCCGACTAGAACAGATGATGATGTTCTAACCACCTTCATGCCAGCCCCACCATCTGCCCCCGCGATCGAATCAGCCTCCGGCTGCACATCTGCCTCCGTTCTCCGATCAGCACACGCGGGTGCCTGAGGCGCGGAACCAGATTTCCATCGATTATCTGTAAGCCATCCTTGACCTCCGTTCACCTCCCCTCTGATGGCTGGCCGCAAGCGCATAACCGCGAAAAAACGCCTCCAAGCAGCTCGGCGCCTCACAGGCTCCGACGATAGAGCCTTCACAGTTCAAGGACAGGATCCAGGCCCCTCCACGCCATCACGAACGCCCCGAAGGCGCGACACCCCGACCGACGCGCCCATTGCCTCAGCGTTTCCCTCGACTCCAACCCGTACCCGCCCTGCCTTCCCTCGTACGCCCACCCGGGGCGCTCTACGGGACTCGTCCGGTACAGGGCTGACACCGCAGTCGGTCAATGTACAACAAGCAAAGCGGCGAAGGAATGGCAGCCCTCTCGCAGCCTTTCGCGACGTCGGCCGCGTAATTCGCGAAAAGCCCCATCGCCGCGCTCTCCCTGGCCAGTTAGGATTCGTCCTGGGCGTTCCTGCTCGTGTGTCGTCTCCACCTGTGCCGGATGAGCTAGATGAAGGCGATGCGGAGTGGCCGCCGGACACAGTGCTTCCGCCCGACGTCGAAAATGCGCAACAAGTGCCTCCGGATCCGCTGAAGGAGCAGCGCCAGCAGGCGTATCGCCGCAAGCGCGAGGCTACAACGGCCAGCTGGCTCACGGATGTTCTCCCGAAAATTCGTGGACCATACATGCGCCTCATGCAGGAAACGTGCAATCTCCGTGACCCTCCCATTCCCAAGGACTCGACTGGGCGCGCCTGCGGCTGTAGAAAGCGTCGACTGTCGATCCTGGTGCTGCGTATGAGTGGTAAGCCTCCTTGATCGCTACAGGCTTCGCGCTCATTCGCCGCAGATGTGTCCCGGATAACGATACACGCCTGCAAGTGCAACTTGGCAGCGCGACAACTCATCGAGCTCGGACTGTTCCCCTGCGCGCCGTACCGTCCAACGCTTGCAGTTGACATGAATGTGCTAGACTTCGCCCGCCTTCTCTTCCTCAATATCTCGCCCAACGTCACTGCATGGTGTAAGGCCACGGAGGCCTTTCTTCTCGCTCGCTCCCACAAGCTCAGCTACTCGGTGGGTGCAACGCTTCAATGATATTCGTAGATCTAAAAGTTGTACAGGACAATCTACGCAAGCGCTTTGGCTATGCCCTCCTATGGTATACGCATCTTCATGACACAGTCGACAAGTATGTCGACAAGGCGGTGGACGCAGCACGCGACGGTGAGCGGCCACCCCAGGTCGTCATACCTGGCGACGAAGACGAGCAGAGCGTCAGCCCGCCGTCTTCGCCGACGCCGATGAGGTCGCGCAGGGATGAGGTACGCCGGGATGATCAACAACGGCCGCCCGCAATTGCTGGTCGCAGGCGCAAACGTCCCCGGACGAGCGACTCTGATGCTGAAGGGCGATCCGCGTCGCCATCGCCGCCACCGCCACCGCCGCCGCCACCGCCGCTCACCGCGCCGACTCAATATCTCCGCGGTCGCTGCCCTGCGTGCTTCGGTGGCGCTCGTCGGCACAACCTTCAAGACCCCTCGGCGCCCGATGTTCTGGTAGCGCTGGACGCGTGCTTCTCGCAGAAACATAACAAGCAGACGAGGGACCCCCCTTTTCATCACCCCGATGGGATCATGCTGGACGAGGCCGCCCTCGCGGCCGCAGAGGCGCGTGTCAACACGCTGCGCCCTCGGAAAGACAAGGAAAGGCGGAAGCAAGCAGAGTTCAATGCCGAAGCCGCGGGTATACGCGTCCCCTCTGAAGCGCTGCAGAAGTGCGAGGACAGCTTCAAGGCCGCGCAGGACTCCATTGCCAAGGCCAACACCGGCAGCCACGATGTGACGGCGGTCATGGCGCTGCTCTGCCGTCACGACAGACCGCTATTCTGGGCGAACATGACCACCGCCGGTGAACAGCAGTTCTACGTCGTCGCGCTGATGGATGCGCTGATGGAACACCTCCCTCCCACCTGGATTGTCGGCCTGCTATACGACATAGCCTGTCAGATTCACCTCAGCGCTGCCAAGTACGGGCTCTTCGGACAGTATTTCGAACGCCTCCGATTCGCTGTTTCCGTGTTCCACGCCTTCGGGCACGATTGGCCCTGCCAACTCGTCTACCACCCCCGCAAGTGCATCGGATTTGGGCTGACGGACGGGGAGGGGTGCGAGCGCTTCTGGTATTCTATCAGTAAGCTCATCCCGTATCTCCGCGTTGCAGGGGTACGTTTTTGGCAATCGCTCGCGCCTGCGCTGCTAACCATACAACAGTTCCATCTCCGAAAGTACACATTGAATGCCCAATTTGCATTTGCCACAAACGACGCGATCATCGGCCTGGCCGCATGGTTCAGCCGTAAGGCCCGTAGGCTCGAGGACAAACGCAAGGAGGCCCAGATTCTCCTCGAGGAGGCCGGGGAAGTGGCGAAGGATGAGCGCTTCATTCGCCAGCAGTGGCAAGCCCAGGTGAAAGAGCAAACCCGCGCGCAACAAAGTGAGTCCAACGCGCCGCTACATAACACGTGAGGCTGACCCAGGCAGAGCAAGGCAAGAACGTCGGTCGCCAGGAGTTAGAAAAAGCGCTGGAGCTACACGAGGAGGTCGATCGCGCGGCGGCCGAGGAGGCCGACCTCAAGGATGAAGGCCCCGATGACTTGGAGCATGAGGCCGCGCTACGTAGCGCCGAAGCCAGACACCTCGCGGCCAAATCGAAGTACGATCGCAAGCTCGCGCAGCTTGGCCTTCCGGCTCGCGCGCAGTTGGAGAAGCTCGTTGGTAACAAACTCCTCCACCGGCGTGCGAATGCGCTAGTCCTGCTTCGCCGGGCGCAGACGGGCATCATGAAGAGGAAGATGGAGGTAGAACGCGTGGTACGGTCGCATCGAAACAAGAACGGCGGTAAGTTGTTCGGGATGATATAGGCTTTCGCGGGCTGACTTTGTCCAGAGAACCGCCTTCGCAAGCACGTCAAGACCGCGGCCGAGCGTCGCGAAGGGACGGTCAAATCAATCGTCGCCAAATACAATCGCGCTTGCAACGAACTGCTCAGGCTCATCAAAACTCAACGTAAGAAAAAAGGGCACTGCTCGGTTCGCCCGCTCAAGCCATTGCCGAAGGCGGACATCTGGGACCTCGACGTCGACAATCCCTGCTGGGATGACCTCCGCTTTGATGCGGAGGACGAGTCCGCCCCGCCGTGGATGGTCGACGAAAACGTTCGCAAGGCAATCCGCGGCCGCCTCCTGCTGGACCGTTGCGAGGAGGAGGACAGGCGCCTCGCGCATGAGCGAGCAAACGCGTTGGAGTGGTTCGAGTCGGAGTGGAGCGCGCTGAAGGTCGCAGCTCGGCGTGGCTTTGCCGTACCAGGTATACCCCATTCATGCTGCAATCTAACACAAGTCTGACAGCCTGATAGATGCCCCCGCCCTCCTCCATCAAATCGAAGAGCGCGAAGGCGCACTCCTGCGCATTGCTGTCCAGTGGGAGCGACACGGCATGCAAGTTCGCGGCCCATCGCAGCATGCGCTGTCCGTGGCGCGGGACCAGTGGGCCGCCGCGTCCTGCGACGCTTTGCCGGCGTTCGCCCGCGCCGACCCCTTCGATCAGTCTGAGGAGGAGGAGGAGGAGGAAGAGGGGCCCGGCATCGGAGGGGCCGTAGATGACGAGGTGGATGATGACGAAGAGCTGCTGGATGCCATTGGGGATATAGCGGGGGCGCTTTATGACATAGAGATAGACGATCCTGGACTGTTGTATGCGGAAGACGATGATGACGACGAGGAGGAGGCGGAGGAGGAGGAGGAAGAGGAGGCGGAGGAGGAGGGGGAAGATAGCGCCCACTCAGCCTTGGATGAGTGGTATGATGACGACGAAGGGGGTTGGGAGCGCGACGACGAGAGGGGGACTTGGTAGATTTCGTAGATATTGGGTCACAATGTTCAACTTGCCACGCGCTAAACACGGTCACGCGGATAATGCGTGACCGGGCCCAGGTCGGTCGGTCTAACAGCCGTCAACATCACCATTGAGCTAAAAAATTTCAGGTTCCCCTTCGACATCCATGTCGCGTCTTCTCAAGCTGCTTGGAGGTGCGTCGGGCGAGGGCCCTGTCGCGTGCAAAGGGCTCGCCGAGCCGGTCAGTCAACGCATGGCAGATAGGACAACCGCAATGCCCCGCGCACGCGACAAGGGTCCCCCCATGTGTTTATTCTGCCAATACTGCGCTAATAACCCCATTCGTAGCCCGGACCACGCGCAGCGGCGCAGCCTTCAGTAATGTCGTCACGTTGCCGGAGGACGTGAATTTGGAGGAGCTGTTTGAGGCAGCCGAACGTCACCGGGCCGAGGAAGGCGAGGACGCGGACGTGGAGTCCATCCTGACATCCCTTCCCTCGAGCAGAGCCTCCTCTCCCCTTAGCGACCTCACCGAAGATGAAGGCGACGACCCTGGCGACGCCAACGACGGCGAACAAGAAGGCGACGCAGGGGTGCCGGATGCGGCCCCGGCCGCGCCCCCCGCGGCGAGGAACAGCAAGGCGCGGAAGAGCCAGGCTCAGCGCAAGCGCAAGCGCCAGGAGAATGGCAACACCAGCGACGCGTCCAAGCGCCATCGCGCAGACAAGATACTGGACGCCTTTCAAGAACCCGTGAGCTACAACTTCGGGAAGGCGCCGATCACAAGCACAGGCTTTACCTGCCTACGCAACGCTTGGGAGAGCGGCATTCCCGCGCTGGAGGATCTTGTAGGATACAAGTTGCTGGACTGGGACGGCCTGTAAGTGCTACACCATTCTCCAGAGCCGCATCCTCACCCCCTTTCAGCGCCAGCGGCGCCGTGACCGCCAACGAAGAGCAAGTCGTCCTCGCCATGATGGTCGGCATCGGAAAGGGCAAGGAGAAGGACCACGTCAAGATCGCGAAAGCTATACGCACGGGGGCGGGGCGGATGACTTTCTCCGCCGAGGAGCGGGAACACCGGCGTGGCCTCTTCAGCGTGAAGGGGGTCGGAATATCGCACGGCGGTGGTCAGAAGGTGCGTGGCACAGATCGCCTTTGCCGAACATCTTTCTCAACGCGCGCCTAGGAGCCCGGACTTCTCAAGCACTCCGACAAGAACGCGCGAGAACTGCAGCGCATCGTCAAGCTCAAGCCCATGCAGGACCTTGCCCACCTCAACTCTAGTGCGTCACCACATTCGCGCAAAGCCCCTCTTTCTAACCCCCCTTCCCTACAGCGGCCTTCGGCAACTGGCAGCCCGAAATATACGACGAGTACGCGAAGACCAAGAAGAAGCTCCTCGAATGGAAGCCGAGGATGCGACGCTTCCTCAACTTCAAGAAAAGCGTCTGGTCCTGCCTCACAATCAACTTCGGCCCACGCACGCAATGCTGCCCGCACCGCGACTTCAACAACCTCTCCTACGGCTTCTGCGCGATCACCGCCCTCGGGGACTTTGACCCCGATCGAGGCGGGCACCTTATCCTGCGCGAACTCAAGCTAGTCATACGTTTTCCCCCCGGCGCCAGCATCATCGTTCCATCGGCCCTAATCACCCATTACAACGCGCGCATTGGCCAGGGCGAGACGCGCTACTCCGTCACGCAGTATACCTCGGGCGCAATATTTCGATTTGTTGAGCACGGCCTCAAGCTCGACGCCGACTATTACGCGTCCCTCAACGCAGCGGGGCGCCGCCAGGCGGCGGCGGCGAATACGGCGCGCTGGAGGAAGGGCCTGGCGAAGCTATCCCGCTTGCCCAAGCTCAGGCGCGCCGCTGAGAATGCGAGGGGTGGAGGCCATGCAGGTGTAGAAGGCGTCGATTAGCATACTTGATAATTACATGTTGGGCAACGCGCGAGACTTGATCAGGCGACGCGTCTGATCCCGGGGAAAAGAAAATAATATGAAGTTGAACATAGTAAGTCATGTGACCGTGGCGAGCGGCGGAAGTTGCCGAGTTCAAAGTTGACGAACTCTGCAGAGTGTGCCAACACCTCAACAGCACCACTATGGTCGTATCTGGGTCCCCCGAGGACCCCATCGAGCGCCTTCTGCCCGGCCTATGCCCCTACAAAATGGAGTCGTCCATGTCGCAGTCGCGCATCATAAGGGCGGGCGCCTCCTACCCTTACAGCATCCAGACGGCGGCGTTCTGCGTCGCAATGACAGGACTCTTCGGGAGGAATAGCGGTAGTGCGTCGTCCACTTTCTCCTGCGTGCCGAATTGTTGCTGACGCGCTAGCTGGCAGTGACGGAGATCGACTTCGTGCGCCGGCTCAAGATAGAGCTCCTCGACATGGAGGCCGACTTCCACCAGCCGAAGCGTATCGCGGTTCGACACCAGCACATCATTCTACCCATGCTTTGGAGTAGGAAGGCGCGCGAGCTGCGCGCGGAGGTTCTGCACTACATATCCGAATCCCCGGAGTGCTACCAGTGGGAGGCAAACGAGCTCTCGCAGGATGGCCCCGCCGAATGGGGCTGCAGCTACGCCTGCACGCTCTTATTCCACGTCGGCGCCGACGTTGGCCAGGTGCGCGCTACAATCAGGGCGTGCAATTGTACACTAACCCGCGCGGGATCGCAGGCGCGCACACTTACCCTGAAGGCCCGGCCGCTCCTGGACACCGTCGTCCCCGGTAACAGGGTCGCGTTCTTCCTCAAGTCCGGCATCGATCCCGGCAAGCACGACCTTTACCAACGCCTTCCGAACAACGCCCTGCTGCAGATCTCCTGGTGGGAGCCCCTCGCAGCGCCTAAGCCAGAGATCAACCAGCCCATCCACCTCGAGGTTCACATTCGCAACTGGCCAGGCAAGCGCGTCCATCTCATCCCCGCGAAGGCGACTGCGCAACACGCGCAGTGTTGGTTTTACTGCCTCGTAAGTCTTGTCTGCTCATTTACACTACCAACGCGCGCTGATCAAGCCGTAGAACAACCCAACGACGGCGGTTATCCTCTGGGTACCCGTCCTCGAGGGTAACTGGGTCGTGCTCGCCAACCACATGTCCGTCCTCAACGCGAAGGGCGTAATTGCGGGGCGCGGCACTGTAGTCGTTCGCAACGAACCCACCAGAACCCGCGCGCTCATTCCGACAGGCCTGTTCGAGCCCGTCGCCGTACGCACGTTCTGCCCCCCCATCATTGTGTGGCGCATCCTGTGCCGCAAATGTTATTCCAAAGACCCGAAACGGGCATACAGCTCCACAGCTCATTTCTGCTAAGCAACGTAGCTACTTCCTTTAGTTTATTCTGATGCGAAGTTATCCACATGCGGATATCCAGTTGCTATGGTGTGGGTAAATCAAGACAAACTGTTTGCAAATTTTCGGAAGCAATAGGTTCGAACCGGGTCAGTCCACCTTTTGTTTACCTTTGTTATACAACATGCCGAACAATCCTGCAGGTCAGCCCCCGTCAGAAGTCTCGAACACCAGAACTTTCTTGCTTCTGACCTCCACTGTGAACACCCAACTGCCCCGACTTTTGCCCTGCCCGCCATGACCCGTCGCAAGCCCTCTACCCCCCATGGATCCGACACAGAAGGCGAGTGGACGCACGTACGCACCCGCTCAGAGAAGGCCGCCGCGAAGGGAGAGAACGCGAACGCGGCGACGAACGCGCATACGGCGCCAGCCGGCAACGCCGCCAACAGGGCCCCCGCCGGCTCTCGCTCCCGCGGCACAAAGGAGAAGAGAGGCAAAAAAGGCGAGGAAGGCGGCGCAGCGAACGCCGACACCGCCAACCTTCGTCGCGGCCGCAGCGCTGGGTCAAAGGACGCCGGGGGCGCTGAGGCAGGTCCTGCCGCCAATCCTCTCGCAGCGGCCTCTGCGAGCGCGCGCCCCGCCGCGGCGGCAAACCAGCTGCAGCCCGGCGTCGAGGAGCGCACCCAGGTGCAAGCTAATAGCTTGAGGGGTCGGGAGATGTCGGTAAGTTTTTTTTCTTCATTTTCTTCGGCGCGGCGCTCAACTGACCTCTTGCTTTAGCAGTCAGCCACCTACGCGTCCGCCGTCAAGGGCACATCCCCTCCGCGAGGGTCCTCATCTATTGCGGGACCCGAACGGCGCCTGTCATCTCTTGCTCAGGTGCCCGCGGGGGGTCGTGCAGGCAACGCTCTTGTTATGGACTACGTCGAGGTCCCCCGCCCTTCGACGCGCACGTCTCGCGCGGCGAGCCAGCGCTCCCCCTCGCCCTTCGACCTACCCCCGGGCAGCCCCTCGTTGGGCTCGGATGACGGGTCTGGCTCCTTCGAGGGCTCGATGTCCTTCGAGAGCTCGCCCGAGGAGGACGCGCCGGCCCCCTCCGCCCCAAAGGCCGCGCCAAAGAAGCGCCGCCCGGAAACGCCACCCTCACCCACCGCCGCGCCTGCGCAGAAGAAACAGCGCCAGCGGCCTGACGCGCCTGCGCTTGCCACCAAGCAGCGCCCTTCTGCAGCGGGGGGTAAGCGCAATCACTCCCCCGGCCCTGCGGGGTCCCCAGCCAAGAAGCGCACGAAGGCGAGCACCTCAGAGAAGGGCGCTGACAAGGGCGAGAAACGCGCGCGCCCCCCTCCACCCAAGAACGGCGGAGGAGGCGAGCAGTCTTCACGACGCATGCCTGCAAACATGCGCAGGGCGTCGTCGCTTCCCTCACCCCCTCCGTCACCAACCTCTCCCATGGACGTCGACTCCGACGACCGCGGAGAGTCTCCTCCGCGCCCGCGAAAGGCGAAGAAGCGCCCCACCCTTCCACCCCCTCCACCTCAGGGCGGCGACGACGACACGGACGACGACGGCGACGAGGATGCGCCTCCTCCGCCGCGCAAGAACAAGGGGAAGGCTCGCGCGGACCCTCCCCCTCCCCCGCCGTCGCCACCCCCTGCCGGCCACGACACGGACGACGACGGCGACGAGGATGCGCCTCCTCCGCCGCGTAAGAACAAGGGGAAGGGTCGCGCCGACCCCCCTCCCGCGCCACCGCCACCCCCCGCCAACGATGGCGAGGACGACGAGGATGACGACGACGATACGCCGCCCCAGCCGCAGAAGGGCAAGGGAAAGGGTCGCGCGCTACCTCAGTCGGAGCCTCCCCTTGGTGGGCAGGAATGGCGCCCTAACCCCTCCCCTCCCCCGCTGCCCAATAACACCGCTCGCCCTCGCTCACGCGCGGACTCAAGCAAGAATGGCGCGGGTCCATCGCAGTCGAAGAAGGACAAGGGGAAGGGCCGCGCCCCTCCAGAAGACGACGGCGCAGACCTTCCTGGCGACACGCCGGGGCTGTTCAACCCGGGCGATTACCTCGACGACGACGCCGAGCTTCCTGCCTTCGAGGACCTCATCAGCTTCGACGACGACCCCTCCGCCCCCGGCCCCTCATCGCGCCCAGCACGCCGTAACGCCTCCGCCTCAGGCGGCGGACACACCTATGCGACGGGCCCCATCTCCGCCGACGCAATTCGTAGGGTCCAGGAGTCCGCAGATCGCCTCGTCAACGACATCTCCGCTACCGCGGCGGAGACACAGAAGTCTTTTGACACTGTGTGGCGCCAGGCAGGTTGGCTCTTCCCGGACGGCATGCGCTCGCGCCCGTGGCATCGCTACCACGTCTTCACGCGCCATTGGGCGGCCACGCATGAAGTTGATCCTTCGGGTGAGTGATATATGTACACGGTTGAGCCTGGATACTCACATTTCTTGCAGAGTCCGCGCAGTCTCGTCGGAAGCGAATGGACAAGGACTATAACAAGAAGTTGGCGGCGCTTGGCGACAACCCAAGCGAGGAGGAGCTGGCCGCGCATTTTAAGGAGGAGTACGACTTCTGCGTGAGCATGCAGGAGGAGTTGTTGGCGAACGCCACCGCTCGCCAGCGCCAGCGCGTCGTCAACGCCGCCGCGCAGCAGTTGGCGCGCATCGCTTCCGGCGCCCTCCTCAACTCAGGCTTGGCGATCGTTGGCTACGTTGTCGACCTCCGAGGCGGCGCCCAGGGCGCCGTCAACTCTACCATGTTCGGGGCTGGGCCGGCGTATACAGAGTTGCTGCGACGCTACTCGGGCAACTTCACGGCCGGGATGAATGAGATAACCACGCTCCTGAGGTGCGTGTCACGCCCGCGACGGGCTGTACTTATCACTGATAACCAATAGGTCCTGCGACCTTCGACTTCGGGGGTTGCCCGACGACACGGACCTGGCGAGCACTTTGACGTCGCTCTTTCCAAGCGGTTGGTTCCCTGATCGTGACTGGGATCCGGAGACGGGGAAGAACAGGAGCGACGAGTTGCTCCGCATCTTATACGAGCTATTGCGGTGGGACTTAGGTGCGTATCACTTTCGTTGAGTCAATACTTGTAGCTCATACAAGACAGGTGTTATCTACGTGATGGCGAAGCGCCATCTCTCGTCCCAGCATGCCGAAGTCCCCAGCCAATTCCCCCGCGCCTCCTTCCCTGACATCGCGTATCGCCTGTGCATCATCCTCGCCAACTGGCCGCTCGAGCTGCAGGCCAACATCCCGATGGTCGGCACGAACCGCAAGCCCTCCGGAAGGTCTTGGAGCGCGGCGGTGGCGAGCTTGATTCAGCGTCGCAGGGATGCGGAGCGCGAGAGCAACCGCCTCGGCCTCTCGGGGGAGGCTGCTCTCCTCTTTCTCCAGAGCCGCGGTGCGCCTGTATTGGCCCCCCTACCGCGCCACGCCGTCGACAGGCCGCTCATGCAACTCAGCCGCAACCCCATTGTCCAGTCGCCGGCACCCAGGCCCTACGACTTCCTGCGCTGGCGGTCGTCGCCGTTGTACCAGAAGGACCTCCGCAACCTTACCGACTCCCGTATTCGGTGGCAGTCGTACTGGGGAGATCAGCAGGACAACGGCCTCGTGCGCGACGACGACGACGACGACGACGACGACGACGACGAGAATGGCGGCGACGACGGCGACAAGAAGCGCACCAAGAAGTCGCGCGACAAGCAGCGCCTCGACAAGGAGCACGACAAGAAGCTTCGCGCGAAGAAGGCCGCCGCTGCCGCTGCCGCTGCCGCTGCCGCCGAGGATGACGACGATGAGGAGGACGAGGCGGCGGATGACAAGGGCAAGGGGAGGAAGGGCCGCAAGGATCGCAAGAACGGCGACGACGGCGCTGGCCGCGACCACCGCCGCCGCCGCGACGACCGCGACGACCGCGACGACCGCGACGACAACGCAGGCGAGGGCTGGGGCTGGGGTACCACCGCGACGGAGGGGCAGCCTGCGGAGGATGACGCGGAGGACGCGGAGGACGAGCGTGCGGCCCGCGAGCGCGCGGCCCGCGAGCTTCGCGCCAAGCGCGACGCGTGGAAGGCGCGCATTGTTGCGAAGCTCGAGAAGCGGAAGGAGGACAAGGACAAGGGCAAGTAGGCCTTGTACATTTTTTCTTTTCCATGCCTCGCCCGTCTCTTCCACTGTCATGCCAGGCCCTGTGTTGTATGTTTGGACTTCGTACATTTTATGCTACTTGTAGAGCCTCCTGTCTGTCATATGATATATAGTACACATCCTCCTCTGCTTGTCTGGGTGTGGTTGTTGTGTGTGAGAGTACACTGGTATGTGAGGGAGATATTGAGGAGGGGACTCAGATCTGTCAGATGGATAGAGATTTCTATGTTGAAGACTCTAGACAACTCTGCACAAAGAAGAATGTTCTATGTCCTTAGAGTTTTGTGAGAATCAGACTTGTCTAAGGTCGAGTCTGACTTCTGAGGAAGTTCTGATGTCAGAATGAGCTAGGTAGGTAGGTAGTCGCCCAGAACTGTCTGTTAGGTAGTTCTGATATCTGAGAAGTTGTGACTTGAAGGCCTAGAATTTGTAGCAATAGTTACATCTATACTAACAAAACCTGGTTGCCTAAGGAGTTATTACCTGGCTATCATGAATCCGTGCGCGTTGGACCACAGCGGCCACATTCACGAGGGCACTTTTCGCGAAATGCTCATAAACAGCGATCTCGATATCCATCCCGCCTGGGTCTCACACTTCGTCAGCGTCGTTCTTCGCAAACCTGTCGCAGGTGTATTGGCCTCGATCATGGACTTCGAGCACTGCTTCTGGCTCGCGAGGCTCATCCACGTCGCTCCTGTCTACGTCTGGTGGGGCTCCCTGGAGACGACTCTGAAGGTGGTTGACGGTGATCGTCGTCTACCTGCTGTCCTACGGACGTTCGTGCCGTCTGCGGAGGACGTCAAGCGCCTATGTGAAGGGCCAGCACACGAGGAGCAGAAGGACGCCGGCCCACCCACTTCGCAGGGTCACTTCGAGACATACGACAACTTCATCCGTCGTAGAAAGGAATGGTACGAGCGTACCGCCCGTTTCGTTCTTCCTAGTCGCGGACATGTCGGCATCATGCAGGCATTCGAATGGATCAAGGATAGCAGTGGGGCTATGAGGAGGGAGCCGGTGCCCGCGCATCTTTTTCACGCTGCGATGAACTGGTACGATGACACGGAGAAGAAGTTCGACCATACGCGGTCGGAATGGGATCTGTGCTGGCACCAGTACCAGACAAAGGTGGAGATGTTTTCAACGACGCTTGGCGTGAATCATCACTCGAGCGAGGCGGCGGGAGAGGATCTGCGGTTGCCGGACAGGATGCTTCCGGACATGGAGTCGCTTGGTTTGACCGAGGAGCACCAGCGCAGCCGTACGTGCTGGACGGAGAACGCGTTGGTTCGTATCTCAGTCGATATCGAGGTCGCCCTTGGGATGCGATACGGGTATAGGGCATGCACAGGCGCCAGCGGCCCGCAAGCGACGCAGCCGGGGGAGAGGACGATACGGTGGCTTGTTGGGGAAGGCATGCGAGCGCCGGCACCTGTCAATCCGACGATCGACATGCCAGAGGACATCAACCAACTCCGTCTATTCGTCCAGACACTGTTGATTGCTGCGAAGGGGCAAGAGCCACCTGAGTACGCTTCACTCGTCGTGGATCTGTTCTGTGACTCGTCGTGGCGAGCGTGGGCAGACGATGCATCCGTCCCGTTTTCCGTCCGCACTGTTCACGATCAAGGGAACTTTCAGGCATATGCGTTCTCGTTTGCGCAGGAGCCGTTGCCGCCATACACTGTGGCTACGTATGACCCTGCTGTTGCTCTAATGCTCCAACGCATGGCTGCAGACGTTGATTCGCAAGAGCAGCTCGCGGCGAAGGCTCTCGATCTCGGTTGCTCAATTCTTCTTCTGCGTCGTATCTCCGAGGACAAGGCGAGCGGAAGTGATGAGGAGGAAGATGATGTCGAGGAGGCGGATGCGGAGGACACGTCGGAGGACGATGAAGATTATGATGGTGATCCATGGACGACTAAAGATACTTTGCTCAACACGCATGTGTCGACGGAAGCGGAGAAATCGTCGGCGTCGCATAGCACTCGTGGTCTCGACACTCCACCTCATCTGCAGGCTACCTCGCGGCGACCACAAGAGCCAGTCACGACGCCAACGAAGCCGAGTGGTCACAAGGCCAGGAAGGTGAAGAAAGGAGCCATTCGTCCTCTAAGACTGGGACCCGCACCTGGCCTGGGATGGCGAGAATATGGCTATAAGTTCGACCACGTTGACGTTGGGGATTATCTGAGGTGCCGGCGTGAGTACTTTACCGTCGAGCGCGCGTCCCGTATGTGGAGACGAGGAGGAATATTAGGTAGACTCGCACAGGACTTGTATTCCAGGAAGGACATGTTGTCGACGGTGGGCAAGTCGGTGTCCTCGAAGCGTCCTCTGTCCATCTTCGTCTTGCAAGATGGGAGCGAGTTGGGGGAGGAGATGTTGACGGAGAAGGCGGAAAATGTGATGATAGGGGCATTCTTTGCGGCGAACAGTATGTGGAATATTTCGGAGTGTATTCACATCACTGATGTACGGGTAGGCACTGTCGACCGCTTCAACACGAAAAAGGTGTCGTTCTGGCCCTCGGAAGCGGTTTTCGGAAGCAAAGGACCCAGGTGTGGTGTTTGGACGCGCGATGCAGAGGAGTGGTATGTGCAACGCAGGGAGATGCTGTTTGGCGCAGGCCAGCAGGGGTTCAACGCGACTGAATGGCCCGGCAAGCTTCACTTCGCGTCAAGCGCGAACAAATTGCACCAGGGCGCGTGCGCTTTGGCCGCGGAGTTCATCATGAAGCATCCGGACATATACCGCCCGCTGTGATTTTCGATTTCAGGCAACAATAGTGTATATTGCTACAGAAGCGCCTCTGCCGTCCAAGTGCGTCCAGTCGCTTATGTCGCTGGCGTAAGACTCGTATCGGATCTTGCCGTCGTCTTTCATGCCATCGTACTTATACACTCGCATGGTTTGTTCGATGACGCGCATTGTGAAATGAGACGACCCGAAGTATATGACACCTTTAAGCACGTATTGGGACGCGGATCGATGCGTTTTCGCCTCGAATTGCATCGACAGTGATGCGCTGTCGTGTACCTGGAATGCAATGAATGGAGGTGCGTTCCGTACCGTCGTATGTTGCGTCTTCGTGTTCCCACAAGATTTGCATGGATCGTGCGTCGTCGCGGGAGTGCTTTTGAACCAGCCTGTTAAAGACTCCTGTGAAGCTGTGCAGACGAGAAGCTCTTTGTGATTTACTTTACTTGCCTCTTTTTTGCACGTGCAGCGCACATAAGTTGTGAGAGCGATGTCGTTGGAGACGGTTATGGTTTCTAGTATACTTAACACGCTCGCGTAGGCACCGTGTACGAACTCGCGTGGGTTGGAAAGTGTTAGCTCATCACGTAAGTTGTCCCTTGCACGAGAGACCGCATCTGTTGATCTAGACGTTAGTTGGTTTTCTACCATCGATACAAGCCCATGCAGGATATTGTTATCCCAGGCGAATGCACGCGATGCAAATGATGTGTCCTCTTGCGAGAGCCACGCACAAAACGTGGCAATGCAATCGTAGGCGCAGCTATTCGCATGCCATTGTGCGCCGAATCTCCCTTCATCATCGGGCTCGTGAACATCTATCCTTGGTCTTTTCGCTGAGCCCAAAGTGCGGTTCGCTTCTTTGCGTGGGGCTGTCTTAGCGTCATCTGTGAAGGCATTTGCATTTCGCACTCTCTCGAATGGCTGGAATTCGGATTGTACGTCTTTGGGCGGTGAAGCCTTTGCTTCTTTCTCATTCACTACTGTCCAGTCAATAGGCGGGCAATGAGAGTCGAGCCATGACGTGACATCCACGCATTCACCCTTGTTGTTGAATATGGCGGGTGCTGTAGTCCATCTCAGAGCGTCCGGCAGTCGCGAGGGCATATAAGTTTTGCCCATGGCTTGCCTAAATTGCGCGATAAGATCCAGTCGTCGGTGGCTGTTGATGTCGGGTGAAAGCGTTCCTTCGTACGCGCGCATGGTGATATCGTCGAGTAGTTCAAGTTCTCTATACTCCTGCCTGAGGGCACCGCTGCATTTCTTCTTTAGTTTGCGAAGGTCTCCTTTTCTGACGATGAGCGTGCCGTCTGAGGTTCTACCGCGCGAGAGAGCGACGTAAATGCCATGATGGTCTTTGCAATACTCCAGATCAACGACATTTGTATTTCTCGACTTTCCTTGGGAGGCGTAGTCCGTCATTGCAAAGTTCGGGAGAACTTCCACTTGACTACGCGAAATTGTGTAGTTAGATTGTCCGTTCACTTGATAGGGTAAGTCGCATTTGATCGTAGCCGGCGTCCTGACGATCGGCACAACGTTTTCCGGGAGTCCTGGAAGGTTCACATTGGTCGGAGGGTCTATGAGCTTTACAAACAAAGTGTTCAAAATGGGTTGCCCGACATTTCCTGTACTCTCTGTCCATCCGTATACCGTGCCCTCTTGGCCTTTTGTTATGCAAAGCTCAGTGGCCGAGTTCGCCCTGATCATGACTGGCATGCCGATGCATATAGACAGTCGACCAGGCATCTTTCTGTCGTTCATGGATGGCGCCTGATTCCATAGAATGTTCTGCAGCAGCGGGTTGAGAGGCACCCTCGGCCCACCTTTACCTCCGTTCGATTTCGAGTCGTCAGAGAAGAAGTGCTTTAGTTTTTGACCACTTTCTGATGCGAAGCGTGCTACGCCGAGATCGTTAATGCTATCCTTGCAGATATTTCTCGCTGTGATTATGGAAACGTTGCGGAAGCGGTCGTCGGACAGACGTTCGTGGCAATATCTTGACCCCAAATATCTAGTCGTAATCCAATGTATGTCCGCGTCGTCGCAAGCGCCGTACCTCATGTTCTCAAGAGCCCGTTGCATGCGTAGATCGTCTGCGGTGGCTCCCTGTTGGCGCATGTTCTTTCTAAGTAGAACAACGGTAGTCACCATGTGCCAAAGCACCTTTCCTAGAGCCCTTTGTTGACTCTGAGAGTCCGTGCTGTATCGTCCTATTTTACGACTGAAAAGTGATGCGCTTTCGCCACCATGCACGGGCGGTAACTGTGCGAAGTCGCCTGCGAAGATCATGTTAATGCCGCCGAAGGGCACATCAGGTCTATTGCGAGCTGCGCATAGCGTTTTGCTTATATTGTACAAGTCTAAACAGGAGAGCATTGACACCTCGTCCATGAAGATGTAATCGACTCCCAGCAGCCGTTCCTTGACTTCTCCAAGGTTACTGAAGTCGATCTCACCGTCTTTGCGCTTAAGATCATTGATGCCCAGCACGTAATGGTATGTGGACCCCTTGACGAGGGCGGCTGCTGTACCTGTTGGGGCGAGTACAATCATTCTCGTTCTCTCGCCGCGTGTGTCAAACATCGATTGCACTGCATGCAATACGCGCGATTTTCCTGTACCGCCCATGCCGCCTACGTACATTAGAAGTTGTTCGGTGGTAGGGTCGCAACCATGGTTTGAAATGATACGAAAAGCGCGTTCTTGGTCTTCATTGAGTCCATACGATTTGACGGTCTCGTCCACAATGTGTGGTCTGTCGCGTGTTCGAAAGGTCTTCATTAGGTAAGCCTTGTTCACGATGTCTACATCAACAAGCGCGCGCAATTTGTTAAAGCGATCACCTGTAGTCTTAGCGGTCTCCCTCCAGCGTTTCATCATTGATTCCCTAACTTCCTTCACGATGTCTCTCCATTGACTGGAGGAACGATACGAGATCTCGGCACTTTGCTCTACGAGATTGATGTCTCCGTCGCTATTAGTCCATCCGGTTTTCACCATGAAGTCTTGCGTTTCTGTGTATGTCTTTTTGCGCGCATCGTAGTGCCGCACTGGTACTGTGTTTTCATCGGCGAGGTCAGTGTCTGCAAACACGGCGAAGATATCGTCATCGCTGAATGCTTCTGGATCGAATCCGTCGTCTCGCATGAAAGCTGGAAGACCGCTTTCCTTGTCCTTCTTCGCATTCTTATTGTTTTTCCTGAAGTCATCACGACTGTCTAGGCAGTCCCAACGCAAGTTAAAGAAAGTCATCAATTCCTTTTGCCTTTCACTGAACTGGCACGCGGTGAACGCTGCTTCCCAGTCCTCACTTTCACTTTTCAAGTCGAGCCCAGAGCGCCAGGGCTTGAAGAGAGTGAGCATTGTAATGAAATAATCATCTCCGACATTGTCTCTTGGGAGAGGACGCATCATGTTAGGGAGTAGCGTAGGAATGTCGCGGCTGATCTGCATGCAGTACGAGCTTGCCAGAGGGTGGTCCTTTTCGAACGGATACATTCTTCCACGTAATTTCTTCTCGGGCGACTGCCCGGCTTCGTCGTCTTCCGCACGTTCCGCCTCACTACCATTGCGCGTACCGTCATGCATTTCCGCGTCCTCATCCGAAATAACCGTGTCGTTGTCAGTGTCGCATTCATCACCGACGACATCGTCCTTCTCGGGTTCTTTAGGCCGCGTATCATCCTCATACTCATCTCTTTTGCGCTTAAGCCCCGGTATCGGAACACGCCTTCCTAGTCTCGCAAATTCATAAAGGTTCATATCTTCTAATTCCACCGCACGATGTATGTAGTTTTGGGCGTCGTGCACGCCAATAATGTTCTCCCCTTTCTTCATAACTCTAACCATTTCCTCACGATCGTTCTCAGTTGGAGGATACCACGCTTTCTTAACCTCGTTAACATATCTATG
>JAMQCK010000328.1:0-28165 GCA_024196135.1 Pleurotus ostreatus/Saccharomyces cerevisiae fusant | reverse complement strand
AGTCCTGAATTGGGTGGCGCATGCGAGACGGCATGTGCATGAGATCGAACGCATGTAGAGCAGGGACGCTTCGCGTCACTAGAAACATGATTCAGCCCACCTCCAACCTCTACGCGTAGGCGTGTATGCGTACCATTTCTGAGGGGCGAGTCAGAGGGGAACGGCAATAGGTATACTGCTAACGCACCAGCTTCCTGCGCCGACACTGATCCCGCCATTGTCAGCAGAGCGTAAGGGGTTGATAGGTGGGCCGTATACCTGATGACAGGCCTAAGGGGAATTTATTGAGTGCTGCACCGGCACCGAAGACCATTGACTACACACCTGATTCCTCTTGAGCATATTTGGGTTCTGTCCCGGTATAGTGGACTTGTAAATGGACGAGGAGGAGCCAGAGGCCGAGCCATTGGAGGGGGATGCCTTGGGCATCGCGTTGGTGCGGGTCCGTCCACGATGGTAAGAAGCAAGCAGGATGCGCTCAGACGAAACGGATCTCGCACTCAGGCGCGTCCCGCGGTGTCCGCGCGGTGTGATGATCAGTCAGCGCGATGATCAAGGATCGGCCACTAAATCCGACCCTGTGTTCAAGTCCTCGACTCCGACACTGAGGTTCTTCACGACGGTCGAGTCAAAAACGAGTATGGGATGCAGCATGGAACATGACTTGTGGTGAGTATGTGACAGATGATAGGGTAAACGCGCATAGACGACGCAGGTAAAGGAGTCCGAAGTAAAGCAAGGCGTCGCCGGGGTGAGAAGTAATGTGAGTATGTAGCCGACTACAAAGTACAGTATCCAATGAGATCCAAAATGTGACGTGCAAGATAACACCAAGCAAAGAGTCGAATAAAGAAGAAATAAGTCAATGCCAGCATGGGGGGAGGTGTCCACAATCCTGAGAGGGTTAACCCGCAGAGAACTTGCCCGTCGACTGCAGCGAAGCCACAACATCGTTCACGCCCACTCCTTCAACGTTCTCCGTCACGGCCGTCGTCGCGGCGGCCCAGACTTCGTTGAACGTTGTGTCGTCCCCGGCATCATCAGCGACTCGATCCGCGGAGGACGACTCCGTCCACTTGATAGGCTTCACGGCGATCGTCGTGGCCCAGTTACGGAGGACCTGCCCATGATCACTACCGAAGAACAGCCCTCCATCGGCGGTGGTGAATGATGATTCCACGTTGTCCACGTCCGACGCGTCGACAGTCCCGAAAACAGCCACCTCAACGGTTGGGATCTTATCCAAAGATGAGAACAAGGTCGACGTGTTGGTCGGAGGGACGCCCGGCGCTGTCAGCAGGAAGCGCACGAAGTCGGCGGCAACGTCAACGTCCGGTATCGACTGCAGGAACTGGAGGATGGCGTGGTCGTAGTGGTTGAGGGTACCAAACTGCCGCGGGTTCAGCTGCGTGGTCGCCAAATCCGAGGTGTTCGCACGGGGCATGGCGCTCATGGCCTCGCCGGTGTAGATGATCGCACGTGCGCCGACGTTGCGATTCAACTTCATCGCTTGCTTCGGCGCGCCAGTTCGCGAGTCCACGAAGGGCAGCCGCAAGCGAAGGACGTTGAGAACGCCGTATACCGGTCGGGTCGGGTAGCAGGACGTATCGACAGAGGTTGCAGCTGTGATGGTTGAGAGGCCGAAGGCAGAGGGTTCAAAGGAGTTGACGCGGTTGACGGCATCGCTATCAAGATTCGGATAGCATGCAAGAGGTGGAGGGAAGGGGGTAGACGAATCGGTGTTGTTCAGCTGCGACACTATGTCTGATTCGGCGTCGAACGGCAACAGAATGTCCGCGCTAAGGAATAGCGAAACGAAGGTCGGAAGGTCGTCCGCCGCCAACTGCAAGATATTCGTCCAGTACGTCTTCAAAGCAGCTGCTTGCTGGGTTGCAGACGCTACGCAGTCGTCAGTAACGCGACAGAACCGAGTCAGAGAAGGCGCTCACCTAAGGCATAACTGTACATGCGGTCTAGTGTCGCCTTCGCGTCATCATTCGCCTTGTTCGCCTGCTGCGTAGTCGGCTGGGCGTTGCTCACGAATGATACGCTGGGTTCCGTCACCTCTTGCCTCGCGAAGTTGAACGTAAAGCCTGAGACCGTCGTCGAGAACGTGGCGTAATCCGAGTCTCGCAAGGGACCATCCGCGTCGGACAGTGAGTTCCAGTCGGCTCCGTTCACGAAATCCTTCATCTCCTGAGCAGCAGCAGCGTCCTGCGATTGCACCAGGTTCCACAGAATAGCCATTTGCGCCCACGATGTGCGATTGGATGCCGTGACTGGGTCAAGTCCGCTCGCGACGTCGACGACGATGGCCTGAATGGCGCAGGATTCCGAAGAAGACTTGCCGAGGGCGACCCAAAATGAGTTGAAGACGGTAGCAGGGGTGAAGTCCGTCTGGAAGGCATCGTTGACCAACGGCGTCAGCTTGACTATCTCCTTCGCAAGCCCGTTGCAGCCAGACGTAGCAGTACATTCGCATGTCGCATCTGGGCGCGGCGTTAGCATCTACGTGCATCTCGGTAAAGTGAGAGCTTACCCAAATTACACGCCACGCCGGTAACGTTCGCATTACCACAATCGGGTAGCGCCTCCCCATGCTTCCGTAGGCCTAGGCCCAGTCCGAGTCCCAAAGCCAATGCTACAAGGAGGAGGATGCCCCCGATAATGTACATCCGCCGCCTCCTGGGTGCTGTGAGCGCGAGCATCGGCGAGCGGACCTCCTTGCTCGGGCTTGGGAGCTGGTCCACGTCGTTCCCAGGTCCTCGATGGTCACCGGGCTGCGAACGCCAGTTTCCTGACGTTTGCCAGGGATTGACCGCAGTCGAATCGAAGTAATGCGACTGATAGTTGGCATGGGGCTCGAAAGAGCGCATCTCCGGAGACGTAGGCGATGTGACCAGATCCTGCTTCCTCGTACGCGTGGTATCGTAGCTGTAGTGGGCGAGGCGGCCCTTCTCGAGCATGCCGCTTAGCGTCCCCGCGCGGTTGATCAGCTGTGGGAGCGCCATGGTCGCTTCCTTGCGGTACGTACTATCCGTATCGTGCAGCTGGAACTGGCCGGGTAGCGGTGGTAACGGCTTGTTCGCGAGATAAGCGTAAAGCCTGCGAGCGGATTTCGTGGACCGTCGAGTCAGGCCCGATATGATTGAGGTCACATAGCTCTTCGTCGAAGCCACCGAAGCCCCTCGGCGGTGTGTCTTGGACTGCTGATAGGCGAGTGGCGGATGGTGACCTGGAGAGACAGCCCGAGGAGCAGCAGCCTGTTCATTCAGGACCGACGTCGATGAATGAGGCCCATACTCGTCCGCCTCATCCTCGGTCACGTCCTGAGGCAGAAGAACCCCCGAGTCCCGTACGGCATTCGATGATAGACCCGAGGATAGCTGACTGGGGCTCGACAGCAGTGTCGCAGAGGCTATCCCGACCACCCTCCTTTCAGACACCCCGGGCGGCTTCGTGAAGCTTGCCTGCTTAATGACTGGAGGGTGCCCGAGAGAGGACTGGATGTCCGAGTCGTTATCCGAGGAAGGACCGCCCTCGGACGCGGGAATCTTCAGGAGTGCCGGCGGCTGTTTTGACGGCCGCGCGGTGACCAGGGGCGACGTCGGCACGGGCGGGATGGCGTCGCGCGATGTGTGGGTGCTGCGAGAGCCAGGCGGATAGGTCATTTCGGAGAGCCCGCTCTGCCGCGACCCATTGCTCGTGCTCCTGCTGTCCCGGAACTTTGGAGACGCGGGCGTCACCTCTCTGAGAAGGGATGTGATGAAGGACGTCGAGAGTAGGTTGTCCTCAGCGGCATTGACCTCCGTGCTTGACATCCCGTCGTCCCAGTCGTGAGGGGTACCGCCAGGGACCGCTCCCGCCGCTGTCAGCTCGGCGTAGTAGGCATCGTTGGTCAAGCGCTTGTCTTTGTCTGTGGTCCTGGAAGCCGTGCGCGGAAGTAATGGCCTATCTGGAGACTCCGGGTAGGTAGGAGTGAAGGGGGAGGCAGGGTAAGTCTTCAGCGGTGATGGCTTGACGGTCAACGCAGAGGGACCCGCAGTTGCTCGAGAGTCGGCTCTGGCGCGCTTACCCCTGACGGGTGAGGAGGTGCGGTACGCATCTGTGGGAGTGGTAGGGACGCTGGGAGGGGGGAGGGGGAAGTTGTTCAAGCCAGAGAAGCTGATAGTACTCTCGGCGAGTCCTGACGCAGAGGTCTCGATAGAGGGGCTAGCCTTGTGGGTGGGGCGGCTGGGGTCCTTCCAGGAAGTAGGAGTAGACATGAAGGCTAGGTTGCGAAGGGGAGAACGACTGCGAATGCGTCAGTGACTCTTCGTCAGGGGGAATGCGCTTCTGTACTCACAGAACAGGCTAGGGGTCGCACGTAAACATATCCCACAGTATAACAACAAGAAATGAGTGGACTGCCAAGTAAGACGGCAAGGAAAGAATGGCTAGGGCTTGGATGTGGGAGCGGAAGAGGAACCCTCGGGCATGGGAAAGAGAGGAGACTGCCTACTGCCGGCGCCCGATAGAGTGATGATCAGAGGATCAGAGAACCGTCCATTGGCAGATCGTGCATCAACTCAGGGACTTCTAGTCCCGGTGGCTACAAGGACAAGGATACCGCACGTGGAAAGGTCCACCTGGTCGCGGTGCCTCCTTAGCCGCATTCCGCCGGCGCAGATCCTTCTTGCCGCAAGTGCCTGGGGGGCCGTGGTGCAGACGTGTATGCGCGAGCAAAGTTCGTCAAGGAGGATACAGTTCGTCACGGTGATACTATATGTACTATGTGGGCAAAGGGGAGCGAAATTCGAAGAGCAGGTCGTCGAATTAGAGAACCTGAGGCAAGAGAAAGGGGGTGTGAGGCAAGGGTGGTCGTGACGAGTAGCAGAATGGTCAGGATCCTCGAGTTCCACTTGTATGTGTTGGCAGGAAACCGTGCGGATATCAGCAGCTGGCGCGAAAAGGAGATAGTACTAGAAGAAAGACATAAATGGCGTGATATAGTGCAGGGAGCGCAGCGCGCCGCGTGATGATACAGTGCGCACAACACTTCCTGTGGTTCGTCCACCATACAGCGGCGCTGAGGAGTCCACTTATGCGACGATGCATGAGCGGCCCTTGCTGCGTTTGTTGTCGGACCGCGCGGACGGGTACACTAAGGCGGGCGATCAGAGCGGAAGGCGGCGAGAATGGAAGTCACAACGCACAGACAACACGGATCGCCTCGTCAAACACGGTCTTGAGCCCCTTTTGCGTCAGCGCGGAACACTCTAGGTACTTCACAGCACCGATGTCCTTCATCATCGCGACACCCTGCGAGTACTGGATGGGGGACATGCGACTGCGTCCTGAATCAGACGTTGCTCATTCAGTAGTGGGCAAAACTCACCGGTCCCGCAGTTTCTCTATCGTCGCAGGGTCCTCTCGCAAATCCAGCTTGGTGCCCACGAGCACGACGGGCGTCTGCGGTGCGTGATGCGATATTTCAGGGTACCACTGGGAAAGGTGTTAAGAGGGAACTAGCGAGCGAGGGCGGACGATGTCTACCTTGGTCCGGACGTTCTCGAAACTTGGCGGGCTGACGAGCGAGAAACAAATCAAGAAGACATCCGTCTGAGGGTAGGAGAGCGGGCGGAGACGGTCGTAATCTTCTTGACCAGCGGTATCCCAAAGCCCGAGGGAGATAGTCTTGCCGTCGACCATGACATTGGCGGAGTAGTTATCGAACACTGAGCGGGGTGTGAGTGCATCGAGTCGTCACCATTGAAGCCTTCGTACCGGTCGGGATATATTCTCCCTAGAGCGTATGCGTCAGGACGGCGAGGTCATCGTACGACGGACAAACACGCACCGGGAACGCGTTCGTGGTATACGAGATTAGCAGGCAGGTCTGTTGTGCGCCCGTCAGCTCGTGCAGCTGGCAGCCACCGACGCGCTAGCGCACCTTTCCGACCGCACCATCTCCTACGACAACACCTAGAGCGAGCATCAGCTGCTGTTGCCACGCCGGCACGACCGCAACACGCACACTTGATGGCCTGCATACTGGGGACTGGGCAACGGAGCGACTATCGGAAACCGAGGGGAAGAGGGCAGACGACGCGACGGGGAGGCGAGGGCTGCAGGCGTAAGCTGGGGAAGGACGGGCGATAATGTGGTCGTCGGCGACCTGGAAACGGCGTGTTCAGAAGGCTGCTCGTCTTTGCCGATTGGAAATCTAGCGATACGGCGGCGGGGAAGGGAGAGCAGCAGTACCTTGGGTACGTTCAGCGACCGCGGGAGCACGGGCAAGGGGATGGACAATGGAAGAACAAGGCGAGCAGCAGAACGGTCGAAGGGCCGGGTGTCACTCACAGAAATTCGCAGGATCAAAGCCGCAAGAGCGTCTCCAGATGGCCTGCTTTCCCACGCCGCTTGGTGACCGCTCTGCCGTCTCGCCGACAACTCAGCAGTTTGCCTTGTCTTTAGAACAAGGGATAATGGACATTCGCATCCCCAGGCCCGCTATCGGCTGGAGATAGATATACACAAGAATACACAAGATCTGGCCTGTACGCAAAGCCACCCGACGAGTCCACGATATCAGAATAACTAGATGGGAAACATAGACGACGAGAAGATACGGACTTTAGATGAGCGTAACCGTAAGTAAGGCGACGGGCGTAGTACAAGTACAGAGAAGGCAGCAAGAGCGGGAGCATAGCGATGGAAAGCACGACAAGATACTTACGATAGCGCGCAAGAAAGAGGGATAAAAGATACAGCCGACAACGCATCACTCGACCACCTTGCGCTTCTTCGGCGGCGACGGCCGCTGCTCGTCCGTCGCAGTGAAGACGTCCTCCCAGCTCAGGGATCCTATGTCGCGTCCCATCGCAGGGATCTTAGGTCCGCTGCTGGACGAGGAGCCAGAGCTGAAGAGATCCTCGTAGGGCATCGACTGCGTCCGGCGCAGGACGGGGCTGGCCATACCAGGGCTCGGCATCATGGGGGACGTGCCCGACGACGGCATCCAGGAGCCCTCCAGGATATAGTCCATGTCGCACTTCGTCAAAGGAGAGGGCACCAGTCCGGGATTCTGCCACATGTCGTCACTAGTCGTGGACGCGCTTAAGGGCGTGCTAGTGGTACGAGCGATGCGGCTAGCGACAGGGAGAGGGGCCTGCATGGTCCGGCGAGTGGGTGTCTGGAAGACGTTCCGCGACAGCGCCCCGAAAGGCGTGCGGTTGCCAAAGACCTGCGGGCTGGCAGCCGCGGAAGGGCTACTGAGCGCGAGCTGCAGCAATGACACGTCCCGAGAGCGGTGCATGGGATGCTCGGGGTCCATGTAGCGCCAAGGCCGGTGGACAGGAGGAGAGGAGTGGCGGAAGTCTGGGGTGGCAGAGGGGTCATAGAGCGGCGAAGGTGGAATGTTTAGCATAACATCTTCTTCGTCAGAGGGGGTCATGGATTGTGACAAAACGGGGCCACCGGACGGCTGAGACGGCGATGGGGTCCCATCACGCTCCTCGTCCGACGCCGATTCCGTGGCATCATCATTGCCATGCTCCTCAACGGCGGAGAACGTGTTCTGGTAGGTCGTCGACGGCTGCGGCGAGGAGAGACTGACGTCGATCTCGACTACGTTGCCGTGTACAATAGGCTTGGGTTTGGGTGGCGGCGGGCCACGCTTTCTAGCCTTGTTCTCCTCTGTGATGACAGGTCAGCAAAGTACGCATATAGTGCTGATCATACTGACTGTTCGACGTGGGACGCGCGCGGGTGTTGTCCCTTCTGTTGGCCATAGCAATCTTGTGCTTCTCGTATACGTGCCTCCGCCACATGCTCTTAGCATTTACGCCCAAGTACGTCCGACGGCAGAAGGTGCAGCGCAATTTGGGCTCATCGGGATTGCCACCGTTCTGCGACTTGGCCTTGACCTGCTTCTTTACAGGGCACCAGCCACGAGGGGGCTCAAGGACCACGGGGTACGCGATAGCTTTGGGGTCGTCGTTGGTCTCGGAGAGGAAGTCCCTGGCGTCGAGGAACCACTCCGGATGCTCCGCGAGGATTGGGTACGTGAGGCCATCGGGGTGACTCTCGGAGCCAGGGAAGTCGGTCCAGGGGGCACGAATGAAGAGGACGCCGGGCTCGTCGGGCTGTGGCTCGACTGGGATCTGCGCGACTGTAGGATCCTGCCCGCGCGATGCACGCGTCGAGCGATTGGTGTTCTTGCTGGCGTTCGATCTCTCGCCGCGGGGGTGGTAGGGGCTGGGATTGAAGGCGCTATCCGCCGGTGTGAAAAATGTAAGATCCGGCTGAGAGGAAAACCGGCGCTTGGGAGGTCGCGATGGGAGCGCTGGCGCGACAAAGGATGCTGCAGAGAGGAGAGAGGGTTTGCGGTCGGCCATGGTGACCGCGATGGGTAGTATGGACGTGTATAGCTGGTGGACGTGTCAATTGGCGCGATGCTGGAGTCACTGATTTGGGACTCACTCGAGGTCCGTGAGCTCCCTGTATTGGTACAGTCGACCGAGGGACTGCCGGGGGACGCGGGAAAACAAGTCGATTGAGGCAGATGAGCGCGCTTGAGGCTGTCTGGCAGCGGCGGTCGGGGATGCGGGAGGGAAGAGCGACGAAATGATGTCGTTGACGGCCTCATGGGTCGGAGTTTGAATTTATGTACGTCACATGCAGGACGCGTTTCGCGCGTCTCCACGTGATCGTTCCAGGTACACGCGACCTGCACGCGACTCCATCGTGACCTACAGAGCAGTTCAACCGCCCGAGTCCCTCAATAAGTGCGCGAAGCCAATCCATCAGGTGACATGGCTCGACTGCTTGACTTCATAATTGGGGGCCAGCTTGAGATCGATTCTTTCCTGAGCCATCCACGTTGTGAGTTGCGCGCCTGGTTCATTACATAGCAGTCATGGAACGTGCAGCCCATAGGTAATGTAACTACAGATGTCACTCCGCAGTGTATTCCGGCGGTATTTCGATGCCTCGCAAACCACTGTCTGTATGTCTTATAACGTCAATCACTTGTAGCTCTGCATCTGGCTCATGCTCTATATCGGCTGTAAGGGCTGTTTCTACCACGACGCTTTCGGGTCTTTGTATATCGGTCGAGTCTCCGGTCGAAGGTGATATGTTCTGTGGTGTTGCGGACGCCGAAGGCCCCGTCTCTGCGACGACGGCTTTCTTTCGTGGGCCGGATGTTTCTGAAGATGACATTATGAACGGCTGGATCACCGCATTACGAGGTAAATATAAGTAGTCTAAAAGAGCGTTAGCTGAGTCCGGATAGAGACGCATAGCGATGCTTACCAGGGTGAAACTTCTCTTGGGCTGAAGCAGAATCAATGGGCGGCTCCCTTCGTCTTCGTTTGGCATGATAGACGAGAACGCAAACGAGCATAAGAAATAAGAAGACGCCTCCAAGTACACCGCCGATGATGGCACCAATATTGACTTTATGTGAACTGGAAGGAAGCGTAGATGTGGAGGAAGCTGAGGGGCCGCTTGCACCTGTTCCGGTGGGCATTTCCGCACTGTTGACGGCGTCGCCAAGATTGCCGTATATCTCGAAGTAGTCGAACCAGACAGTGCCCTCGCTTTCCTCGTAGGTAGTGTTCACGTAGTCCATGGTAACGGTGAGGATGCTGCATTGGATGTCAGCAGACGCTGGACCAACGAGCATAGGGCGACGCACTGATCTGCCGGTACATCGAATCCGTCCGACGTAAAGAATATTTGTTTGTAGGTATCGCCTGCGCCTGTCCGGGAGGTGACAGTGACCGGGTCGCCGCCATCGATGGAATAATTAGTGCGCACGCCACCGGACGAGTAATCTACCGTCTAGGACGGTCAGTAGGTGCTTCATGAGGAAGATTTCGTTAGGCTAATCGTCAAGCTTACCCCGTACACGGCTACCAACCAGCCTAGGTAGGAGCAGTCAACGACTGATGCAGACATCTATCGACGAAGACGTACCATTGAACCTCACTTCGAAGCTGTCCCCCACATGCCGCGTGCTCGATACCGTCTCATTGTATTCATTCGGAGCCCCTCCTACTTCCCACTGTCCGTGATACGTGACATTGCTGCTCTGGTCGTCGATCAGAGCCTTGCTGTTCCCCGTATTGGACATGCGCGGGTCCGAAGACGAGTTCAGGATAAGTGGTGTGCGCCCTACGCAGACGGTTGTCTTCGGTGTTGAGCGAGATGGAGGCCAAAAGGAAGCGACGTGGCACCGGGAGTCATCGCACTAGCGCTCGTTCCTCGTCTTCATGCGCGGACAGTTATAGCGATACGTCACTGGTATAGCATCGGCCAGTGATGAAGGCCGCTGACCTCTTTGTGCGATGGACGGGATCTACAAGCACAGCATTGGTTACGACCCCCTTGACAGCGACGCTAGTAACGCACCTGTCATGTTTACAGCTCCCGCCTTCTGGACAATTAGGCGCCTGTCTGCGGTTGCAAGCAACGACGCCAGGGTCTGAGGCGCTAGAGAACACTCGGGACGCGGATGAAGGCGGTTTCCGACAAGGCCGCGTCCATGAGTGCTTTGCTGCATTGAAAAAGGTAGTCCGTTCGGATCGTAGATTGACGGTCTTCATTAAGTTCATGTTCATTGTATAGCCGTGCTGACCGGATCCTTGGGTATGCAAGGTGGAGCGCTTGCGATGCCCGCTTGCATATCGTCTGTGCCGGGACCGGGGCGCAAGAGTAGGTCCCGCTATATCAGTCACTGGGCCCAGCTATTCGCGTTCGTAGATGATCATTCTTTTCAGCACAGCACAGACGGTGTGCGGAGGAATAGCTCTGACATTAATGAACAAACGTGGCGTTTTGCTGACAGGGCAAGCGTCCGTCGAATGTGAGGAGGGGCGCACCCGCACTTATCCTTACCTCAGCAAGAAGGACGAGCCGATAATGGGTGCACGATGGGAGGCCAGAGACTTTGGCCGGGCGTCCGTCGTAGTTGCCTGACGACACTGGTGAAGACGTCGTAGAAGGGTATGCACAATAACATAATGATCCCAAAGCTAATACCAAGTCCTGTAAGCCATCAGTCCATCAACGTCCTCCCGCATATTCAGTCGCCGCTCACCATCACTACTGCTTCCTCGCGAGTGCGCGTTCCTCGATGTCAATCCGCCGTATATACAGGCGGCAACTCGAGCCCACGTATACCACTGTCCGTATGTCGGACCACATCAACAGGCGGAAGTGCATTCGACTCTTCCAACCCGTCATTATGACGGAGCTGAATCTCTTGCCCACCCTTGCGGTTGTTATAGACGTCGTGGCGATTCCGCGTACTGGGAGGACATCCCGCGTCAAAGGTTTGACTGGTCTCCGGATATGATGCAGCAGGCCAAGAACCGTGTCGTGACGAGGCGTGTCGTGTCTTCTGTGGGCCTGACGATTGCGAGGTGGACGAGACGAAGGGCACTATCTCAGCGGCATGCGATGGATACATATAGTCTGCAGGTGAGAGTACTGACTGAGCAGCATACCAGGCAGAGCGATAAGCGCGCACCAATGGAGTTATGGGTTTCCTCCTCGGCTCGTTTGCGCGCCTGCCGCTTTCTTGCGAACAGTACTCCAAGGATAAGGGCCAGACGCAAAAGCAAGATACCTCCAACCACACCTCCAATGATGGCACCGACGTTAGCGTGTCGCTGATGTCGCTGAGAGGTCGGCTCGCTGCTGCTCCCTGTCGCAGACGAAGTGCTATTGTCGCCGCCGTATATCTCGAAGAAGTCAAACCATATGGTGCCCTCGCCGTCTTCATAGCCGGTGTTGACATGCTCCATGGTGACTTTGAGGGTACTAGAAAGCGCTCCGTCGTTAGTTGGCTGATGGGGCGAGGGAAGGATCGACGCGCACTGATCACCCTGCACGAGGTCGTCCGACTTCCAGAACAACTGTTTATACGTGTCGCCGGTGCCCGAGTGCGAAGTGACCGTGGTTGCGTTACCCCCATCGATAGAGTAGCTAGTCCGGACCCAGTCTGAGGAGTAATCGAACGTCTGCGTGCAGGTCAAGAACCGTTTGTAGACTGGACGGACTACTCACCCCGTACACGGCGATCAACCACCCTGACAGTAATTTTAGCGATGGAACAAAACAAGGAGAACTTACTCCGCACCGCTAAATTCCACCTCAAAGTAATCGCCGTCATGCGTGCTGCTGCTCACCGTACCCGCATACTCCTCGTCGGGCGTGCCCCCGACACGCCAACTCCCCGTGTACGTGACGTTGATGCTCTGGTCGTCGAGTAGGACTTTATCCTGTGTAGACCCGGACATTCAGCAGCGAGCTGGTACTAGAGATTGGCTACTGAAGGTGCACGCCCCCTTGGGAGCAGAGTGATGGCGGAGAAGAAAAGAGAGAATGCGTGTCGCGTCTCCTTGCTGCTCATTACGATACCTACTTTCCTCAAACATCATCATTCAGCTCGCCTCTTGGCGACGGACGCCGCCCGGTTCGATTGCGAACGAGCGGTCCGCAAGGGACTGCAGACCGCTTGCGTTGGGCGCTGCTCAATTCAGCAGAGCTATTTGGGCGGCAGTGGGAGTGGCTCACGCGACCATCGACTTGCTTTCTCGTATCTATTGGGCTGCCTTGAGCTGCATTAGTAGACGTGGCCATCGCGGCGCCGCTTCTTTGAGTGAATCAGGACAACAATCTCTTCAATGGCAATGCTCTACGGCGTGCATTGTCCCGTACAAGCTGACCTGAATGGTGTTGAGCGCTGAGAAAGCCTGGGAATATCTCGTCACTTGCTCACCTTGAACAAGTGGGTCAAATACGTGGCCGACTTGAAACCAGTACTCTGGTGCATCGGGACCTACTCGACGTCGCGCGGTAGTGCGGGTGCGAACGAGCAGGATGTTACTCAGGGCCTTGGGATCTCGCCTACGAGAGCGATGCGCCACCAGAGAAATACTTGTCGAACGAACTTGCAGAAGAGGGGAGATCTCCATATTCAATGATTGTATGCGTACAGTAGGATTTGGGCAGTCGCGATCTACTTAGAACAACAAAGCAATATATCTGCCGCTTGTCAGATCAAGCTCATTCACACAACACCAAGTCACTCACCCAGCAATCAGAATCGAGCCGCCCAGAGGCGTGATGGGGCCCAGGATCCTGACTCTGTGGTATGATAGTCAGTATGAAGCAGTTCAAGGTCTTGGTCTAGCGACACGCACTTGTCCCCCAGGCCCTTCATCTTCGCGACCGTGAGCGCGAAGATACTGCCAGAGAACATGGCCGTGCCGGCGATGATCGCGGGACCCGCGAAGGCGTGGCGGGAGAAGCGGGGGTGCATGGATACGGCGAGGAGGGCTACGCCGTTGGCCACCTGGTGATTGGGAGGCGTTTAGCAAGGTAATTAGAATCAGACGAAGTGCAGATGGATGGCGGGGATGGCTGCTTATGTTTCCATGTCCTTCGAGTGAACATGCATTCATTGGTGAGGGGGGGAAACACGGGCTGGATAGCGGGTGGGGGAACGAGGAAGGGACGCACCGCGTAGTGAGCCGCGGTCTCCCATGCATGGACCGTATCCGGCGTAACATTGGGCTGCTTCTTGAGGCCATGGGCTGCACGTATCAAGTTAATGGTCAGACTGCATGCTCCCAACGAGCTCAGCATCGCATACGCACCTCCGAAAGCACCCGTAATAACTCCAGTCGCCACTGTACGCGATCAGCAACTCCCATGCCAGATCACCTGGAGCCCACTGACCAAAGGCTGCGCCAGCGCGCCAGAGCATTGAGGAGCCTTGATTCAGCATACTACGCGAGATAAGGGGAGTAAGCTCAGTGAGGGGGTTGCGCATTGGTGAGGTTGGGAGATCGGGCAGTGGTCGGCGGCGTCAAGGCGCGTCTACCCGGCACCGGGCGAATGCTTCTCGCGAGGACCGCACGCCGCTGACCATGGCGGTTTCTCCGTTCTGGACTCGGCGTTATGGCTTACTATGTATGGGTCGAAAGAGTGATATATGGATTGCAAGGGAGATGTATGGTACTGGAAGTAAGGAAGGGTTCAGTCCGAGGATGGGGTAAATGATGATAGCTTCTTTCCCCGCACTTGAAATGAGTGCAGGAGCACAGACGGTAGTGTACACGGTAATTGTAAGGTTCTCTACTTGAACGAATGCTTAGCCAGCGTTTCCCAGAATTGCTGACCCTGAATCTTAGCAACCTCTAGTTCAAGAGGTGTGGGCTGACGCGAGCCATCGCCTCCAGCGAAGGTACCTGCGCCCCAAGCCGATCCTGAAATTAAAGGTCAGCCTTCTGGTAGTTCGTGAGATTGCTAAGATCGAGCGTACCTCCATGAACTTCATCGTTGTTGCCCAATTGCTTGAACACCCTGGAGTACCCAAGTGGTACGAAGATCATGCCGTGATGGACGAATGTCGACATGGCGTTCGCCACCGTCATCTCCTGACCGCCTCCCTGAGACGAGGTAGAGACAAACGCGCTGCAGAACTTCCCAGACAGAGCACCTTGGGACCAAAGCTGACCCGTGGTGTCCCAGAAGGCCTGCGTACAACGCTTAGCGATGTGCGTGAGCGCATGAACCAGGTAAGACGTACCTTCCACTGGCCAGGGAAGTTGCCGTAGCGGGTGGGTATGCCAAAGAGGAATCCATCGTAGTTGCGCAATGTGTCTGCACTGGCGATGGGATAGTCGGGCTTGGGAGGTGCGTGCATCCTATCGAGGACTTCCTTGGGCAGGGTCTCGGGTACCCTGACATGACAATCAGCACTTACTCACGGCGCATTCATCAATTACACGTACTGGTAGATGCTTGTAGTGCCTCCAGCAGCATGAACGCCAGACTTCACGGCCTCGGCGACTGCGAAAGCTCGTTAGCTCGCGAGAACTTCATTCGGATGTAGCAGTACGCACGCTTGCCAACATGGCCGTACATGGTGTAAATCACGACTGCGACTCGGGGCGTCATGGTGTGCAGGTGCAAGTAAAGTTCGGGTTAACGAGAGGAACCTTCGATGCCTTGCGCGCTTATATCGGTCTTGCTGATGTCATTGATTTGACAGCGCATTAGTAGGCCTGATTTCCCTGCCCAATAGCGTCGACCCTCTCGTAAAGTCTCTGAGGGAGTACAGAAAATCACGCCAGCCGGCATAATCATTACTCTCGACGAGCAGGAGAGATGGCAACAAAAGACAAGTCTTCCTCCGCTTGAATGGCTCGGACCGATTTACCGCTCGCGTGGCAAAATTTCCCATTTCGTAGATCTCGATCACCGCTGAACGGTCCCCTTCTGCTCGTCGCGGTCACTCAACATGGGGAAGGCTCAGAAGAAGACAGGAAAGGGTCGTCTTGACAAGTACTACAAGCTTGCAAAGTGCGTGCTCAGGTGTCCTTCCGTATGTCGTGGAGTCTGACAAAACGACAGGGAGCAGGGCTACCGCGCTCGATCTGCCTTCAAGCTCATTCAGCTCAACAAGAAGTACAACTTCCTCGAAACCGCGCGATGCTGCATCGATCTTTGCGCTGCGCCCGGTGGTTGGCTGCAGGTTGCTAGCAAGCATATGCCTAATAACAGTGTCATCGTCGGTGCGTGTTCCCCCACTCAGGCCATGCATCGTCCCCTCACATCCTATTAGGTGTCGACTTGGTCCCCATCAAGCCTATCCCCCGCGTCGTGACCTTTGCCGCCGATATCACTACTACACACTGTCGGAACCTTCTACGCGGCGAACTCAAGGATTGGAAGGCGGACGTCGTACTTCACGATGGTGCCCCCAACGTCGGAACGGCTTGGATTCAGGACGCCTACACCCAGTCCGAGCTCGTGCTCATGTCTCTCAAGCTCGCAGTCGAGTTCCTCGTCAAGGGCGGTACCTTCGTCACCAAGGTCTTCCGTAGCACGGACTACAACAACCTCATCTGGGTATTCAGCCAGCTCTTCGGGAAGGTCGAGGCGACCAAGCCGCCTTCGTCTCGTAACGTCTCCGCCGAAATCTTCGTCGTCTGCCGCGACTTCCATGCCCCCAAGCACATCGACCCCAAGTTCCTCGACCCGAAGCATGTTTTCAAGGACCTCGCCGCTTCCATCCCGGCCGACGAGAAAGGCTCGAACTCCAACAACGTCCAGGCCAATGTTTTTCAGCCCGAGAAGAAGCGCCGTAAGCGTGACGGTTACGCCGACGGCGACTACACCCTCTTCCGCACGGCGACTGCCAGCGATCTCGTTCGTGGCCCGGATCCCATTGCCATCCTTGGTTCTGTGAATCAGATCACCTTCACTACGGACGAGGAGAAGGAGTATGTATATCTGTATCTTGACTAGCGAATCGTGACTGACCTGCTCATAGATGGCTAAAGCTGGAGATCACGAAGCCGGAGATCAAGGCCAACTGCGATGATCTCAAGGTTCTCGGCAAGGGTGACTTCAAGGCTATTCTCAAGTGGCGGACTAACTTGCGGGAGGACGTACGTGTATCGTATAATATCGGTCGCATCGTAGCTAACACCATCTACAGCTCGGCTTGGACAACAAGTCAAAGGACGCCCAAGAGCTGACTGAAACCGTCGAAGTCACCGAAGAAGTCGACGAGGATACCCAAATCCAAGAAGAGCTCGAGCGCCTCAACGCCGAAGCCGCCGCCCGCACCAAGCGCCAGCGCCGCCGCGCCAACGAGGTCAAGACCAAGACCATCCAGCGCATGCAGCTCCAGATGACCGCGCCCCTCGACATCGGTATGGAGCAGGCCGACGCCTCCCTCGGCGGTCAGGACGACTTCTTCGACCTCGACGAGGTGGAGCGCAACCGTAAGGGCGCGCGCCGGCTCGCTAAGTCCTCTATGGACGACGAGGACGCGGACTCGGATGTGGCGCAGGAGGAAGATGAGGAGGAGGAAGAGCTCGTAGACTCGGAGGAGGAGCGCGAGCGGAGAACACGCGCGCTGGAGAATGATATGGATGGGATGTACACCGCGTACCGGCAGCGGCTGCGCGAGCGGGACGCAAAGTTCAAGGCGAAGGAGGCGCGGATGAACAACCCGGATCGTGAGGAGACGTGGCAGGGTATCAAGGAGGTCGCCAGCGATGAGGAGGACGACAGCGACGCCGAGGGCGCGGGCTGGGCTGCGAGGGAGCGGCGCAAGTTCGCAGATGCCGAGGACTCGTCGGACGAGAGCGACATCGATGATGACGATGAGCCATCGACGAAGCGGAGACGGACGGAGAATGGCGCGCAGCGGGTGGGCAAGGGCAAGCTTGTCCAGTCGTTGGAGGGCCCGAAGATGCCAGAGAGCCAGGCGGCCAAGATTTGGTTCAGCCAGGATGTCTTCGCCGGTATCGACGATGATGTGGAGGACGACGAGGAAAGCGAGGAGAGTGACGAAGATGAGGACGAGGATGTCGACATGGAGGAAGGGGAGGAAGAAGAGGTGTGTATTTCTCTTCACTGCATTCTTGCAGGTCACTTACAAGTCGCGCAGGGCCCCGCTACTCCTGAAGACGATGATGACTTCGAAATCGTCCCATTACAAAAGGACAGTGACGACGAAGACATGTGGGACGTTGAGGATGACAATGAGGATGCTGCGAATGCAGAGAAGATACGAAGTATGACATTCCTCGCGCTTGCCTTGACCTTTGCTGACCTTCGCATAGAATACGGCCTCACCACCGGCGAAACCGTCACCCTCGCCCAAGCCCTCGTCAACCGCAACACCACTAAAACCCACCTCATCAACGACGGCTTCTCCCGCTACTCCCTCAACTCCAAAGACGACCTCCCCTCCTGGTTCCTCGACGACGAGCAGCAGCACTACAAGCCCAACCTCCCCGTCACCAAGGAGGCCATCGCCGCCCTCCGCGCCCGCCAACGCGCCCTCGACGCGCGCCCGATCAAGAAGATCGCGGAGGCGAAGGCGCGCAAGAAGCTCAAGGCCGCGCAGCGCCTCGAGAAGGCGATGAAGAAGGCGGAGGGCGTGAACGAGACGAGCGACCTGAGCGAGCGCGAGAAGGCGGCGCAGATCGAGAAGCTGATGCGCAAGGGCGCGAGCAAGGGGAAGCCGAAGACGGAGGTGAAGGTCGTGTTTGCGAAGGGGGCGCAGAAGGGGGTGAAGGGCAGGCCGAAGGGCGTGAAGGGGCGGTACCAGATGGTGGACGCGAGGGGGAAGAAGGAGCTGCGCGCGAAGAAGCGGGCGGAGAAGGCGAACAAGAAGAGAAAGCGGGCTTAGGCGCATCCTCTTTCGTATCGTTCGTCTCTGCCATCTATTGCATCATGTTGTTGTACTTGCACTCACCCACCATTTGTGTTCATGTATACCGGAGCTTACTCGAGCATCTGTTTGTGTTACAAGGTTTCCACTCGACTGTCTATAAACAATCTACTCTGGCGGGTGAAGCGCACCAATAAAATGAGAAACCACCTTCTTGAACTCGTTCGGCCTGTGAAGGTGGAAGGTCAGTACGTGCGAAGGTAGAGAGAGTAGACTCTTACTTCTCTGCATGCACTGCCGAGGTTGATCAGTAAACAACGCGTTCGATAGCGAAGAATTGAGTGCTCACCCCAATGACTCGTCGGCAACTCTACCAGCTCCATATTCGGGAAGAACTTCTGCGCCTCCGGGAGGTTGTTCTTGTTGATGTACCTTCCGTCTTGGTAAGCATACGACCTGAAATCAACAGCGGCATAGCACTTACTTGCTCTTGCTACCCTTGATGAAGAGGGTTCTGCCCTGGTATTGCCGCTTGGCGGAGTCGTACGGGAAGTCGCCCAACGAGTCAATGTATTCCTCCAGAATATGCAAGGGGATCTTGAAGTGTCCGTGCTCGACTAGCGGTGGTACTTCCAGGTTCGTGAGCAGGAATTGCAGCACAGATGGGTCCTAAACACGAATCAGCGGGATTCAGGGCGTCATAACAGAACAAGCACCTTCTCCCATTTCGACAGGATATCCCTGGCCTCTTTGCGACTCTTGACCTTCGCGGCGTCGACCGCTTTCATGCCTTGGATGTAACCCTGGAACTCGGGAGATAGTGCACCCTTGGACGGTGCGATGTCTTCGACGATGAGGTTCTCGAGTAGGCCCTCCGGCAGCTCCGGGTCCAGAGCGACGCTCATGGCTACCTTGCCGCCCCTGGGGATGGTGAGCGTGCTTCGAGTGGAAGTACGAGCAAGCGTACATTGAGTGCCCGAGAAGGGTGACGTTGTTGAGCTTATGTGTGCGGAGGAAGTGCAAGACATCGCCTGCCATTGCGCTATAGGTCATCGGCTCCTTATGAGGGGAGGTTCCCTGGTTGCGGAGATCCTACGCGCGATGAGCGTCAAGCCTTCACGCAGGCTGGCTACTCACCAGAGCATAGACCGGCCTATGTAGCTCATGTGCGAAGGCCTTCGAAAGCGACATCCAATTCCGCTTGGATCCGCTGCAGCAAGGTCAGCTCGACCCTCGCGATAAATGTAGTCAACGCACAACAAGCCATGGAGAATGACGAGCGGCTTTTCCGTTTCGTTGCCTGACGGGGGCACATTCTTCGAGTAGTCGAGCTCGACGACGGCCGAGGCGGACGCGTGGATGCGGCGCGACGACGCGAGCAAGACGCGTCGGGACGCACAGGACCGTGACAGTGAAGGGAAGAGCATGGATGACGTCGATCAATTCACCCGGTCCGGCCACTACCGTGCCACGCGCAAGCCATCAATGCCACCCAACTGACGAGGCCAGTCTCTGCTTCAGCTTTCTTGCCACTTGTGCTCGGAGACCAGGAGGTAACGAGCTTAGCCTGTGCCTCTTTTTTTCCTGTTGTGAGAGCCATTTTCAATCTTCGGGAACCGTAAAGCGGCGCTCATTCGCGTTGCAAACTCGATTGGTGCCACAAATTCAGACTACCGGAAGATATAATTGAGGCTCGCTGCGCAGACGGCTGCGCGGCGGGAATCCTGACTACCTATGAGACTGCATAAAAAAGACCGTTAGGACGGCTCAGTCACTAGATGATCGATGGACAGGGCCGATAAACTGCGAGACCAGCTTTCGGAACTCTTGAGGCCTGTGGAAAGAATTGTGTCTTGGAAGCCGGTGTTGAGCGCGAAATTTCTTACCTCTCCGAATGCACTGCAAGCGCGATGCACGTCCAGTAAGCAAATTCAAGAGGACACAAATGACTTACCCCAATGCCCCGCCGGAAGTTCTGCTAACTGCATGTTCGGAAACATCTGCCGTACGACCTGCATATTGCGTTCGTTCATATACCTGGCCGATTTAGCACAAAAAAGAGGATGGCGCGGCGCACATGCGACTCACTTGCTCTTCGTGCCTCTGATAAAGAGGGTTCTTCCAGACCATTGCCGCTCGCCAGGCGCGTACGGGAAGTCGCCCATAGTGGGCGTGTATTCTTCGAGAATATCCACGGGGATCTTGAAGCGCGCATACTCGACCACAGGCGGCAACTCCAAGTTGGTCAGCAGGAATTGTAGAGTGGCGGGGTCCTGGGCGCAGGTTAGCTCTTATATAGGCTCAGAGCCTGCACGTTCGACCTTTTCCCATCCAGATAGTATGTCGGCAGCTTCTTTCCGACTGGTCACCTTAGCGGCGTTGACTTCCCTCATACCCTTGATATAACCGGGAAATTCAGTCATTTGAGCTCCCGCAGAAGGAGCCGTATCTTCGACAATGAGGTTCTCCAGCAGACCCTCAGGAAGGCTGGGATTGAGCGCGACAGTCATGGCGACCTTGCCCCCCCTAGAGGCGTAAGAACGAATGGTCTCGCGCCCCATCCTTCGTTCACTCACATCGAATGTCCAAGTAAAGACACATTCTTCAGTTTGTGCGCCCGAAGAAAGTGCAGAACATCGCCGGCCATAGCACTGTACGTCATAGGCGCTTTATGAGGGGATGCACCATGGTTGCGAAGATCCTGTAAGTCGTTCACGAGTGCAGAAGGACGGGTGCGGGTTTGCCCACCAGAGCGTAGATCGTTCGATTGAGCTCATTAGCAAATGCCCTTGCGTGAGACGCCCAGTTTCGTTTGGACCCGCTGTTGTGTGCGGGATGGAATGAGCAAGGGGAATTCGAGAGGTCCTCGTAGCGACTAACAACAAGCCATGCAGGAGAACGAGTGAACGGTTGGTCTCGTTTGCATTTGGCGGAGCATGCTTTGTGTAACTGAGGTCTACCACGCTTGACGCAGACGTGTGAGCGTTACGCGACGCGAGTAGTACGCATCGCGTCGCCCGAGTCCATGATGGTGAGTGGAAGAGCATCAGTGACGTCTCCGGAAAGCACGGGCCGGCGACGACGTGAGTGAACGCGACTTGGACGCGCCTACCATGACTTCCACCCAGCTCAAGACTCTGCTCGCCCCTCCCGACAGGAGAAAGTCGCAGCAATCCGTTCTCGCATCCCTCGACTCCCGCTTCCACTCCATCGACGACCTCGACACCCTCGATGACGACTTCCACCAGGCGGCCATTCGGCATGAGCAACTTCAGCGCGATGTGCGTGACCCTCTGCTGCGAGTGCATGGTTGCTGAGACGCCCTAGTATAGCTAGCTGCCTCTCAGGCGAGCACAAGTACATTGCTGCTGGACGCTCGGACGAAGATCTCCGAGCGAGCGCATACCGCGCAGGAGCTTTCCCTCCTGCGACATTCCCTCACCGACGAGCTCTCCCAACTCTCCGATGAGCTGCTGTCCTCCATGTCTGCGGGCCCTGGGGAGACAACGCTGCTTGAGGATATTGAGACTCAGCATCGCAATCTGAAGGACCTCGGCAATGTGAAGGGATACGTGCAGATCTTAGAAAAGGCCTTGAGTTTGAGGTGAGTCTCGGCATATGAACATAGTCTCTGTGTGTGCTTATAAGTCTCTTCAGCGAGGCGGCAATAGCGCAAATAAGTTCTCTGGGGCCTTCTCAGGTCCTCACACCAGCATCCCTTGAGAAGTACAGTGCCTTGCAGAACTGTGTTGCGCAAGTCGACGAGTACTGCTCATCCGTTGAGGACGCTTCCGGCCAGCAGAAGCTCCATCTTGTGGCCTTTTTGGAGGAAGTGCGCGAGAAAACTTGGTCCGACATCAAGCAGACCTTGTCTACGTGCGTTGACCCAGATGTTTTGCTTCCCTTTCTGACGATATACAGCGCGTTGTTGGACGTCGCGGAGCAGCTGAAGTGGCCGATGGAGGTGGACTGGGTTTCGGCCAGTAAAGAGACCCGCAAGACGTTCGAACACGCATTCTACAATCTACTTCGCCTGCAGGATATGTGAGCATTGATCGAGAGAAATTCGTGACAAAGTTTGACATTCGACAGAGGTTCGAAGATGCGGTCTGCGCTCGGTACGGAAAAGGCTGGGCTCTACCCGTTACAAGCGCTCGTACGACCGGTCGCGCTTCGCTTCAAGTACCATTTCGAAGGTACTCGGCCGACAAATCGGCTGGATAAGGTGTGCATTTGCCAGACACCTGCGTTCAAGTCAGGTCCTGACTGTTGCTCAGCCTGAATGGTATCTCACTCATGTGGCCAACGTTGCGCACGAGCATCGGGTCTTCATGGACACGGTCATCCAAACCCTCCTCAACGCATCCGAGCATCGGGACATCATCGCTTCGGTAAGACCTGCCTCCGAAAATGAAGGCTCTCTCACTCATCCGCTATAGCGTGAATTCACCTACTGTCTTCTGCCGCTAGTGCAGCGGAAGCTGAAGCGCACTATACCCTTACTGCTGCAGCGGGCCTCACTACTGGCACATACCATCTATCAAACGCTCAGCTTCGATGCCACACTTGTCGAGCAGGGATTCTCCCTCCGCGGGACATCGGGCGCGTCCACTGTCGACGACTCAGACCAGTGGGAAGGCGTGAGCGAGACGGTGCTCGGCACCAAGGAGTGGTTCGACGCCTGGATGGAAGGCGAGAAGCGCTGTATGTCTCGCGGGTCGTTCATGTACGAAGACAGCTTCTCACGCATCCTTGCAGTCGCGGAAGACCAGTATCACGACATCATCAGCGCGGCCGATGCGTGGCAGATTGCGGATGACGATGGTGAGGAAGGGCCGCGGGAGCACAAGGGAACGAACGCGGCGCGCCGGGTGAAGGCCCTCGTTGAGCAGATTACCGGTACGCGGCACTCCTCGGGCGCTCCGATCCCGTTTCTGATGCCCTTCAGACCGCTACTCGCCGCTTCCCAACGCAGCACGGAAGACCCGCTTCCTGACTACGGTACAGCTTCCCATATTGGACCACTTCCAAGGGCGGATATCTTCCTCTCTCGATGCCTTCGAGACACTCTCCTCTGCGCTTCTGCGTGCGGTACCGGGGGCCCTCAGCTTCGGCGGCAGGGAAGATGGAGGAATGAACGTCGACACGCAACGGCTCACAGCAGGGGTCGAGGGTGTGAAGAAGCTCGCGAAAGCGTGGCTTAGTGCGCGTTACCTCGAGGCTGCCCTGCAGGGCTGGGGCGAGGACTTGGTACGTGCGTTCCGCCAAAGTTCTGGGAGGAGAAGCTCACTCTGCGTAGTTCTTCTTGGAGCTATGGGCCGAGATAAACCGCTCCCCTGGACTGAAGGCTCGCGTCAAGGCCAGCACGTTGCTCCCTGAGCCAACGTCAGGCGAAGATGCGGCGCCAGAGAACACCATCTTCGACGCGCTCATCGACGTATACCGTAAGCTAGTGGAGCGCGCAGACGACATGATCGTGCTGCAAGTCTCCAACGAGGTTCAAAACGCCCTCAAACCCCACATGCAGTGGCTAAACTCGTGCGCTTGCTTCCCCTCCCTTCTCCGCCGTGAAGTTGACCTGCCTTGCAGACCCGAAAGCGCGCAGCAAGATGAAGATGAGATCGCCGTCTCGCAAACTTTGCTTCCCGCGATAGCCCTGCTCAGCGCGCATCTCACTTTCCTGCGCACGACGCTCCCAACCGCCTCCGTCGCGGCCATCTACCGACGCATCGCGTCCTCGATTGCCGAGCACGTCCTGCAGCGCGCCATCCTGTACCGCGGCCGGCTTAGCCTGCAAGAGGGACGCCGATGCGCCGCGGAGAATGGACTATGGCTCGAGACTTGTTTGGGCGCGCTTGGCGGGGTGCTTCCTCGTACGCGAGTGGAGGCGCCGTGGCTTAGGCTGCTGCAGGGCGGGCGGTTAATTGCGGCAGAGGGGCCAGCGTGGGCGGAGGTCGTAGCAGCAACATTCGGGCCGACAGACGATGCTCAGTGGCGCGAGGCTGTTATGCATGCTGTCGGGCTTGGGGAGATGGACCGGGACGAGGTAGGGAGGGTGCTCAGAAGGAGGGAGGATTTCCAAGCCTGAGGGATAATTGGGTGCAATATGATCAACATACACTCTGTAGGTTTGCGATGGACAACTATGTAGGGTTCATTCCTGCTGCATACTAGCACGTCTGCGACCATGACCATGAGGTGTCTACCACTCAGATTTGTACTTTGACGTGTCTCTGGGCAAGTCTCTTGTTTCTATCATTTGAGCGTGTAGGGTCAATAGAAGCACGTGCAGGAATCACTTGAGAGCCGCAGGCATGGAGACTATAACAACTTGGGGAGAGCAAGGAAGACTTGATGAACGTTTGAATGTGCTAAGCTCAAACGTTCGACACGTTGACAACTTTCCCGAGGGACGAAGTGAAGGCGCAAGTTGTTGATAGGTGTTTTCGTGGATGCCCACGCATACTGGGGATCGCTACAAGCTGTCGTCAACAGTCAAAAGAAGAGCCCGAGAGTGGCATCGATTGACCAGGCATGAACAGCGGACATGCGCCACAACTCGTGAGGTACTACGATAGCGGCCCCTCCTCCGGCATTGTTGCTGATGATTGATCGTCGACGAATGCGTATCGCGCGCCACATGCCTCGGCAAGGCGAACAGATAGGGAAGCCACTTCTGTCGTCGGCCTTTCACTCCAGGTAAAAGCCGCGCCGTGAGGAGGCGTTGTTTCATAACGAGAAGGCTTTTGTCAACGACGCTCGGGGTAGCCTCACCGGGTATCGAGGTCGGCGAGAAGGCGAAGGCCTCAGAGTGCCGTTCATGCAAGTGAAGTGACCGAGCGTCTCGAAGTGCGCGCCACTCGGAGCAGTACTTGATGGGGAAGCGGCGATGGTGCGGTGATGAATAGCGTCTGATTCAGCATGACGGCATCGTCGTCGAAGAGGCTGCAGAAACACTCGGGGGCTGGCGTAAAGAAACCTCGAGCTTGTCGGTCGCTCAGAAGGAGGGTACTTGAAGAGCAAGCTTCTGATGGAAGACATTCGCGTAGGTGTGCTTTCACCATGCCAGAAGAGACGTACAGCTGAGCTGTGGCGGAAGCGAGGACGAATGCCATACGCAAGTCGTTATGGGGGACAGGATAGAGCGACAACAGACAGGAAGTAGGCTCCGATAGAGGGGTAGGCGGGCTAAATAAGAGTAGCGCGTCAGCTGAGCCTCGGACGGCGGAATTTGGACTGAATATCGTCTCGATATGGCGGATTACCGAAGAGGGACCGGAAGACAAGATTGGACAAGATAGAGGTGTATAGGCATTGGAAAGCCCACCCCTTGGAGAGGCAAGTGCCGCGGCACAGGAAGATCCAGCGACAGTGATGTCGTATGCTTGCCATTCAGCGAAGGACACCGGTGGTAGGCTGATCAGAGGAAGGCTTGATGCAAGTGGCGAGATAGACCCGGACGGACACTTGCGTCCTACCTCAACTTCAGTAACTCGGTCCAGGGTGCAAAGGGGGCTATCACGCGCGGGCAGCGCGGTGCCTGCGATGCGGAGTGTTGAGGAGCATGCGCGCATACGCGGCGAGGTCGTGTCGAGGGCGGCCGTCCCCTGGTCGTCTGTTGTGGAGCGCGTCAGGGCAGGGTGGTACACATTCACACATACGACTGAGGTGGTCGAGGTATGATCGAGAATTAATTCAGCAGACTAGATCTGAGCGCTAAATGCAAGCCCAAGTATAGAATACAAGGCGACAGTACAACCGGCGGGGAAGTAAACGAGTGCGAAAGGTCCGGGAGGGGAAGAGGATATTCGTGCAGTCAATAAGTTCTGCAGGACGATTAGGGGTGGACATGAGATCATGGGGAGGGGGGACTCACCCACAGCAGTGGGCAACACCGAGTCTGGAGGACGTCTTGCTACCAGTCCGAGTTGCGGATGCCCTGGCGTTTCCTCCAGTCGGACGTGGGGACACCGCGTCTCCAGTCGGATGTAGGGACATCGCGTCGCCAGTCGGAGGTCGGGACACCAGCTTCACGCTTCCAGTCGGAGGTAGGGACGCCAGCTTCCCGCTTCCAGTCAGACGACACGACGCCCGCGTCTGCACGTTTCAATTCTGGTAGCTCGTCGCCCTGGACGGGGTCAGCAAGGGTCGACGGCTGCGAGGAGGACGACGTACGGGCACAGGTGCGGCGGCGACGGTGGCTGCGAGCAGCAGAGCAGCGGCAGCGATAGCACGAGTGAAGTGCATAGTGGGTAGATGGGGGGAACGACGACAAACAGCGAAAAGTGCCTGACCTTCGCGGCCGAGAGCTTTTAAATCATACGCATGCCGAGAAAGGGCAGACGCCACTGCGCACCGTCGCAACCCACGCGGATCGTTCTCAGCTGTCACACCAGTGACGCATTCCCCCCGAGATCGTCACCGGTATCTCGTCTCTCCTTCTCGCTTGCACTCAGTTCTAGTCAATTTCGTTTGGCAGATGTACTTGTACGGCTAGCACTAGACGTTCCCTCTATTCACCGGCTTTTTCGAGTACACCGACAACACAGAGGAGGAGGGGAAAGCGACGATGAGGGCCTGGAGAGACAGTGCCTGTCACGCTGTGGCGTTTCCCGTGCCTGAGTAGAGGACCGTTTTCTCTCTGATTCAAATTCCGGTCTGCGGCTTTCGCGACGTGCGAGAACGTTTGTACCCCGTAGCGTGACGTTACGGTTCATCTTCAGCGTTTCAATCCACAGGTCTTTTACTCGTCGTTAGACTGGTGTCTGGCCGACGAAGGCTGTCGGACGGGGTTCTGGTCGTCGGAAAGACGGAGCTGGCCAAGGCACTCCCGCCTGAAATATGCACCAGTGGGAGATTTCCAGGGCCGATGGCGCACCCGCAAAAGCCGGATGAATTAGCGTGACGCACGTGAGATAATGCCTTTGTTACCGAATTCGGACCCGGTCCGACCGACCGATGGCTGGGCGTCCTTCTTCCGGGCAGCTGACTGCAGCGAGGATAACGACCGGGCGAGGGCAGAGCTGGACCCCAACTCGACCGACTGACCTTCACACACTTCCTGAAGTGCCCGAGAGGTAGGTCGGCAACACCTCTGACTCCTCGCTTCTGCTTCAAGGTGGAGTTCACTTCAGCGACTTGGCACGCCCGCATCTTCCGGGCAAGGCCCTACGGAAGTGCAGCAAGGGTGAGCACAGCGATGCGCAGTTGGCCACGCTCGATCAGTATAGAATCGGACCTAGTCGATGCAGTTCAACGCATGATGGACTCCACACCCTCGTACCGGATCACTCTCGAGGATGGGCGAAGTACCATCGACGATATTTGAATGCGACCTCGGGTGATACGCCCTCTACCCGCGAGCTCCGGACGAGCTATAGTCTGACGACATGATCCTTGAGCCAGCGGTGAGTCCAGTCGCTTACGAGAGGTCGATCGACATGAGCTTCGGATGTGCATCGATAAGCTATATTGTACACGTAGAAGTATCCCTGTTGCGTAGACAGGCTGGGTACGAAGTCCAAGATGTAGGGCCCTAATCCTGAAGGGAGGCGCAAGCATGTCAGATCGATGTTCTCGTAGGACGTTATCAACCGACGTACCCATAGCTTGATGAGACCATCCCACGACGCCGTGACGACCTTGGACTACAGACCCGTCAGTCAAATATCTAAATGACGACAGCAGCACTTACAGTCTCGTGCGGCAGCCACTCGTGCGCAATGACGACTTTGGAATGTGCCTTGAGCTTCGTCTTTATCCGGCAAGTCTTCCAGTCCCAAAACACCATGTTCCCCTCGGCGTCACCGCTGCTGAGCCACTTGCCGTCGGGGGAGAAGCCCACCTGGCAGGCGTACCCCGCGACAGAGTGCCCCGCGAACCGCTTCTTGCGGTTCTGGCGGAAATTGTCCGTACTGTAGACGAGGATTTGATTGTCCAGAGACTGGGCGGCGAAATAGCGGTCTGTTGGGC
>JAMQCK010000327.1:0-28208 GCA_024196135.1 Pleurotus ostreatus/Saccharomyces cerevisiae fusant | reverse complement strand
CCGAATGGGGAAGCGGCGATCGCCAAGGACGAGATTCGGCGCGGCTTGGCGCGACGGTAGCGCGCTTTGCCCAGGTCGCAGCAGTTTGTTCTCGTTTGGCCGCTCCAAATCAGAAGCGCCTCGCGGTGGGATATAAAGCAGGAACGATGTCGCCGAAGAATGTTTGCTGGATCAGACCCTTTCCGTCTTCCTCTCCTCCTCCTTTTCTCTTTCGAGCCGCCGCTGTCGGCGCCCTTGGTTCCGTAAAACCCACACATTTGACCGTTGTTGTCGACTAGAGTGTACTGCTAGACGGCCATGCCTGGCGCATCCGAATCACGAGAGAACCTCACCTATGGCGCGAACAGCGCTCAGCCCCCGGTCAGCTCCCTGGCCCGCCGTATACACGGCTGGTCGTGGCAGGCGGTGCGTGTGCACATTCGCTGGTTAGCGAGCCACTCTCATGCTCCCCACAGTTCCCCATCGGCATGGGCACTGGTGCCGTCTACGTCACGCTCTCCGGCCTCAAAGAGCACTCGGACGCGCTCACAACTGTCGAGACCGTCTTCTTCTTCCTCAACATCATTCTCTTCACCCTCAACTGCACCACCCTCCTCATCCAGGCTATCAGTGCGTGTACCCATCCCTGAGCTGCGGCCACCCATACTCACCTCGTATGCGCCCAGTCTACCCCAGGCAAGCCCTCAGATTAATCAAGGACCCGGTCAAGGGCATATTCGTGCCACTTGTGGTGCGTCCGCCACGCTCTCCTGCTACGCGTCCGCGCCTCACACGCGTCCCAGGTCCTCTCCTTCGCCACGATCATCATAGGGACAATCAACTATGCAGTGCCGTCCGGACACGTCCATCCAGGGTTCATATATGCACTCTTCTGGTATGTCGCCCTCCTATTTGATCATGCACATTCACCAACCTCCCACCCAGGGTCTATGTCACCTTCGCGCTCGTCACTTGCATACCCATGCTGATGATCTGGTACAACCAACCGCACGACCTGACCCATTTCACGCCTGCCTATGCTTTCCTGGTGCGTCTAGGCCCCCCGTCGACCGTCGTGCCCATTGTCTGACTCGAACCTTCCAGGTCTTCCCAATGGTATTGTCGCCTGTTTCTCCGCGCAGTGCCCCCTGCTCATAGTGGCCCCAGATGCTTGTCGGCGTCGTCGCCTTCAATGTGCTCAATGTCATGGACCCCACGGACCCGGCCTCGGTCGGCGTCCTCCTCGTCGGCTACTTCTTCCAGGGTACGCCCAGCTCCGATCGTCCCCCCTTCCGCGCTCACGCATCTGCGCAGGTCTTGGCTTCTTCATGACATTCTTCTACATCTGCATCTACATTATTCGGTGCGTGCCAAGCCAGCGATAGTCGCTACGCGGGTTGCTGACGCGCTTGATGCTGCAGGGTCATGACCGTGAGTATCCTCTTGGCGCCAATCACGATTGGCTGCAATTGATGTCCGAGCTAATCACCGCGGTTGTATAGACGGGCTTCCTCGAGGGTCACCAAGCCAATGGCGCGTTCGTCGCCTGCGGGCCGCCGGGGTTCACCGCGCTCGCGTTGATCAACCTGGCTGATCACGCGCAAAACATGTATGGGGAAGGTCTTTCGTCGAGTGAGATTGGTTGCTGATCGTCGTCTGTTCCCAGCCTGCACGCGCACAACCTCGTCTCGCCAATGGCGGGTGAGATCTGGTACGCGACCAGCGTGATGTCGGGGCTGCTGCTCTACGGGCTCGCCGTGTTCTTGTTCTTCTTCGGCATCCTGCCGTACTGGTTCAAGCTCCACAAGCACCTCAACGAGATCCTCGGCTGCTGGGCGCTGACTTTCCCCAATGGTGCGCATATACCCACCTCTTGTTCGTATTCTTGCTGATTCTCTCCTCCTAGTCGGCTGGATCTCCACCACGCGCCTGCTCGGCGACATCTTCCACGTCCAGGGCCTCTTCGTTGTGCACCTCTTCATGGCCGTCGTCATGTGCATAGCCTGGGCCGTGCTCTTCTCGCTCACGCTCCTCGCGCTGTGGAAGGGCCTCATCTTCTGCTCGAAGCCCGAGGACGTCGTGAAGGACACCATGTCCTCCCCGCTCCTCGGCGAGAAGGAGAAGCATGCAAGGCTCCATTCGCAGGACGGCCAGGACCCGCACGGGCACGAGGTCGCGGCGACGTATCAGATGAACGGCCAGCAGCAGATGCAGTACGCAGGCGAGGTGCCGCCGATGCTGTACGCGGGCGCGGGCCAGCAGCAGTACGCGGGGCAGGGCCAGCAGGGATACGGGCAGCAGCAGCAGTACGGGCACGGGATGGTCTAAAAAGGGTGTGACATCCGCCGTCTTTGTGCTCGTTGGCGGGGTGGCTATATGCGCCCCGCCGATGGGTCGTCGATGATCTGTCCGCTGCCTGATTCCTGATTCCCTCCTCACCACTGCACGCCCCGTATGTATCCTCCTGCTGTCTGCTTTGCTGTGCTTGTTTTGCCGTAGGATCTCCCTCTGGTTATTATTCCCCGCATCCTCATCATTGTCATCTCTTGGGTCATTGTCTCCACCGTCCACCCCATCACCGGACCCCCACCCCCCACTAGGCTCGCGTCCACACCTCGCCTGCACTATCATCGTCTCTTTCTCTTTTCTTCCTCCCCTATTGTGTCTCGTCTCGTCTTTCCCGCCACCACATCGCCATTGTGTATAGAGTTCCGCACACTAGATATTTATCGACCATATCACTACGATACCACGCGCTCCTTACTGTCTCCGGGTCCTATCTCGCCGTACCCATCTACTACTAGGCGAGGACTCCCTCTCACCTGCCTGCGAGCCCATGTTGGTATGGCCGCTGCTTGCTATATACGTTTCCGGCCTCCGCGCCGCTGGACTGTGCCTGTGTTCCCCCGGTGTGTTTTCGGCTGGGAGGTGGTCGCTGGTTGACTCCTTCATGGGTTGTTCTGACCTCATACCATTCCCTCGAACGCGCCGCCGCAGGCCCTGCTCTCTTACCTACCTACCCTTATCCCTATTCTCATTGTGTATGTTACTAGATTTGCATTATAGATTGCCATCCACCTATCTGACGGGGGTTACCTATAGCTACATACGTACTCGTATCCATATGTTTACGGTACGGTATAGCCCTGGGACCCCACGGACTGCTTATATTACCATCTATTGCGATATCCCGTCTATACGCGGTACTCGTACTATATCTGTTGCTCGCTGCGTATGCTATGCTATGCGTTTTTGTGGGCGGAAGTGGGTATCTGATGGAGTTTGACAGCCGGGAACGAGTTCGAGTGGAAAGTGGAGGTAGGGAGGAAAGTGGATTCATTGAGGCAGATGAAGCCGACGTCGACTTCATACGAGTTCCTTCGAGCCTCGGCCGCTGCGCACATGCTGAACCGCGTGGTTGATAGCACGTGGCCATTTTCCCAATGGCACACGACTCGATGTTGGCCTTCATCTCGCCTTCATAGAGCGCCGCGGCGTTTGGGTTCTGACCTCTCGGACTATCCTCTTTAATAACACATAGCCCAAGGTGGTAGTTTACCTTTCTCGGCTGAAACATCCCAGGTATGAAGCATGTTACCCCTTCGCCTCGGGATGCCTGCCCAGGCGCAGAAGGCTAGCACCCGTCGGCCATGAATCGACCCCCGATATTTCCCTAAAGCAGGGTTCCGCTCCTAAACGTCCCGAGACCGGCCTACAGCAGGCTGCCGCGCGCTGCACGCGGTTATCATTCATTTGCCTATATTTGTGTGAATGACTCGCAGGCGTTCCAGCCTCGCCCCTCGAGGCCCTACCCGAACGTACTGCGGCATATGCCTCGGCTATCCTCAATGCGCGTACGTCGCCAGGAGGCGCGACTTCACATAGTCTCCCGCCGTCACGACCTCGTACTTCTGCGGCCTCCTCTCGGACACGCACCCGGGGATGGGCTATGCAGCGCGTCAGCCACAAGTCCACTAAGTGTACCAGGAAACGAACTCACCTCGAGCTTCACGTCGTAGTCTGTGCCAAAGAAGAGCGGGATCGCATATCGGTCGACCCCATTTCGGTTGATGGCACGATGCACGGTGGACTTGAAGACGTCGTCTGCGCGGGGCCAGATGGTCAGCTTGCACGCGCACGAAGAAACGCCTAAGGCAAACGCACTGGTCCAGCGCGCGAGCTGGTCGCCTAGACTGCAACAAGGGTCAGCGCCGGCTATTACGATAGCCTGAAGGGGCGACGCACTTGATAACGAGGGTCCCTTCGATGGGAGGTGCTGGAATCCACTTGTGCTCGGAGTTGAGCACCTGGAGTGCCTGCTTTCCGGGCTCTTGCCATAAGATGGTGAAGCACTGGAACGAGTTAGTGATGGGGTGAAAGGCTTCGCGTATGTTCGACGCGTACCTCCCAGCTATGATGGTTCCGTCAGTGTGAGGGAAAATCTAGGCAATGGCTAGACCTTACTCTGTGTGCGCCCCTATACCGATGACTTTACTTTCGTCTACCTCCGCCGTCTGAGGTGGGTAATGAAGCAGGCGCATCAGCGCAGCAGAATTTCGCGTCTATTGTACGGTAAGTGAACGATTAGTGCAGACTTTCAGTAATCGACACATGCTCACCTTGTCTTCAAAGAACGTCTCCGGCAGACCTAAAGCGAGGGCGAACAGCGGGAACATCAGTCTCCCAACACCAAGAGCTGCATGACTATCGCGCAGGGCAATCGGCGCCCATCGTCATCGTCGATGAACACGCACAAAATTCCGTCACTCACTAGTACTTCAACGCCTTCTCTCGGAACTCAGGTAGCTCAGCGGGCCAGACGTTCTTGCCGCCGCCAATGATGGTGCCCTCGCCTGTCTTGCCGTCGAGCGGCTCGAAGCCGAACTCGTACCCTTCCTGCAGGTCGCCGCTGTTCGAGGGATCGTTGTTTCCGCTCAGCAGAGGTGAGTAGCCCATGAGATTGGGCTGCTTCTTGTTCTCGAGCTGCGCCAGACGTGTAAGCCCGAGGCCGTTCGGCCATAAGCGAAAGTCACTGAGAGCAAGGAATCACCTCCAGCTTCTTCTCTAGCGGCTGTCCGTAAAAGGTCTTCATCGCAGAGAGTACGTCCGTGAAGGACTCGTCCGGAATGCCATGGTTGCTGACTATAGCGGATGTTTAGCCAATTTCGCGGCTTGACTTCGACACATGAGATACGGCGAAGCTGACCATAGAAGAAGCCAACGTTGATGCATGCGTCGCGTATGTTCAACGCTACCTGCCAGCGCAACTCTGGATCCGGACTGGCTGCATCAGTCAAATCGCTACAAGCAGTACGAGGAATCAGTCGGTGTCTCCTATGCCGAGTACCAGACGGCTTTACTGACATGATGGGCACGCTCTGGAAGTTAGTCTGCGCATTGGCGGCCTGCTCGGCGAGAGTAGAGAGAGGCATGGCCAGATATATGGGCGGTTGTATTTTGCAGAGGCCAATTGTCCCAGGAGCGGACGTGAGCGCTGCGATAAGGCGGAGGTCAAGTGGTGGCCAGATAGAGGGCCTCGCCCGGCAACTGCCGAACATTGCCTCAAATCTTGAAGGTGAAGCCAAGGGACATTATACAGCCTGCTATCTCTCGTCATGTCGCCGCAGGAGTAGTACCACATACCAATACATACAAGCATAAGTACATTGACTTCGTATTCTACCCGGATCGCACACATCTAGCGCATCGCCAACATTTCGCGCGCTGCCCCTCATCGGATTTTGTACATCTGCACCACCGTCTCCTCCGTCGCGGGCGCATCGACGCTCGCCTTCGTGGAGTAGTGGATCTCTGCATCGAGTTCGCGAGAGTTGGTCTTGCTCTTCTTCAGGTGGAAGCTGCCGTACACGACAGTGCCTAGCACAGAAGATCAGTACCCCCTTCACTTGCCTCCAAACAACTTCAGACGTACCCTCGCTAACAGTAATCGGCTCGCGCAAAAAGAACAACGTCTGCTTCCAATGCGTCGGAATGCTCTGCGGGCCCGTGCTAAAGCTAGCGTCCTTCTCCTTCTCCGCATTCGAACTCGGGCGGCGCTTGGGCGCAGGCTTCCCGCCCACCGGCCACACCTCCGCGAGCTGCGCCTCCCGGTCCTTCACGACGGTCACCTGCGTGCCCTCCTTGATGGGCGCGCCGGACGCGGTGAAGAAGGTGTCGAAGTAGAGGACGAGGGCGCGGACTTTGGTGCGCTTGTCGTTGGTGGCGACCAGTTGGAAGGTGGAGACGAAGTCGAGCTGGGCGGGGGTGATGTCGCCGAGGTAGAGGTCCTAAGCGGGTGTGAGATGTGGCTGTAGTTATGGAAGAGCGGACACTTTACCTTGACAACTGCAGGCTCGCTGAGCAAGCTTTGCGGGCCGACGACATCGACGATGGCTTCGTCGTAGATGCTTCCCGCCATGACCGACATGTCGAGGCCTGTGGCAGAGTCAATAGGCTGTTGATCTCGACAAGCAGTTGCACGCACCGTAGACATCATTCCAAAACTCGATCCTCTCCTTGTACACCTCGTCACCGTCGCAGAGTGCGAGCATCATCTGGCACTGGCTCGGCGCCATAACCTTCGGCTGGAAGCGATCCCGCGCACGTAGTACCGAGTCCAACATCGACTCGTACAACAGCGCGTACCCCATCCACTCCGAGATGATGATATCGACCTTCTCAATACCATCTGGGAGTTGGATGTCCTCGACCTTGCCCCGGATCACCGTCACCACTTCTTCATACCCGTTCGCCTTGACGATCTGCTCAGCCTTAAGCGCAATCTCGCTCGCGTCAACGGCGAAAACACGCTTCGCGCCGCTTCGGGCGGCGAAGAGGGACAGGATACCGGTGCCGCAGCCGACGTCGAGGACGATGGCATCTTCGAAGAGCTTCGGGTTGCCAAGGATGAAGTGCGCGTACGTTGAGGTACGGACCTTGTCATTGATCATGACGGCGTGGATGTCTATAGGAAGATGAGCATACAGATGCTTGCGGAGAGCGCGACACGCACCGTTTTCGGCGTAGCTGTCGAAATAGTGGGTGTCGTCGTCTCGTGGTGGCTTCGCGGGTTCCTCGGCCCTGACACTGTCGAGGTCCAACTGCCGGTTGACAATGGCTCTGTATTCCATAAGCTCGCGCTGCGCTTGCGCCAGCTTGTTCTCAAGCGCACGGATTTTGCGAGCGGGATCCTCGCTGTTTTCAGAGTCGGACCACTCTTCATTGACTTCGAGGACTGTGGCGCATGTGAGATCAGGTAGAAGGAGGGGGGCGATGGGTAGACGCACGTAGAAGGGGATCATCCTCGAGTGCGGGCTTCAAGTATTGATCGTCGTTGAACAAGGGCTCCTTCCCCGTCAGTGCAAGCGCATCCTTCGGTGCAGGCTTCTATAAAACCGATCTCAGCACCCATGATCGCTAAGATAATCTAGAAACACACCGTGGTCCGAATGTAGTTGATCAATCGTATCCGTCCGTACGAATCCAGTGCTGTGGCGCGCAATGTTCATCTTTATGTGTCGCGTGCGATCGAAGCTGAGCACGTACAGAGACGCATCACAAATGCCCGCAAGTCAAACCCGTGCGTCTTCTCGTCATACTTCAGTGACTCCTCCACCGAGGCAGAGACCGTGTCGTCGAACAGCGAGCGGCAGGGGCGCGCATCTTCCTCAACCCAATCGTCGAAGTCCTGATCATCGTCGTCGCTCTCCGACTCCGAACCGCTCCCTACGAGCTCCTCCGGGTCGGGGATCGCTTGTCCTGGTGGTAGACGTATAGACATGGTAGGAAGCAGGTAATGCCAAGTCGATAAGAGCCGTTCACGAAATTTCGAGCATCTATCCGCGTACTTCCCACGCTCTGTATGTCCTGATCGGGAACAATGTCGCCACAAAACGGAGGCTGATCGACGGGCCGATGTCCAAAAGAGGCAGGGTTTGTTCTCCTTGCTTTCTCCCCTCACATCATCCTCCGCTATGGTCCTATTCTTCACGTCGAAATGTAGGTACCCTCAGACGAGGAATAAGTGGGTAGTATAGTATCTGACTCACAGCAGCTCATAACCCACCCGTCACCTTGTACATGGGCAAGGATAAAGTCGAAAGTATGTTGCATGCGAGACGATATCTCGCTTTGGTTGACGATCTTGTAGATGAGGACTTGATCAAATACGCATGGCCGCAGGATGTTTGGTTCCACGTCGACAAGCTTTCCTCCGCACACGTGTATCTCCGCATGCCGGACGGCATGTCATGGGAGGACATCCCTCAAGCGCTGCTCACTGATTGTGCGCAACTCGTCAAGGCTAATTCTATTGAAGGTAACTCGCTTCCATACTCTGGGTATATAAGCTACTCTAACCTTCTCTCATTCCCTATCCAGGAAACAAGAAAGAGAACCTCACGATCATTTATACCCCTGCTGACAATCTGAAGGTAGGCACACTTTCTGAGTCTTGTCTATGGCGTCGGGGCTGACTGTGGCAGAAAACTGGGGACATGGCTGTTGGCCAGGTCTCTTTCCACAGCGACAAGCGAGTGAGTCAATCGCTCGCTAATCAGAAGTATCAGACCTCTGACTTCACTGAGCGGACTCTAGGTCAAGCGAGGTAGGCGTTCGTATGTTAGATTGCACCTACGTGCTTACACGAATTACTCTCAGTTCATGTCGCAAAGCGCGAAAATCCCATCGTCAACCGGCTGAACAAGACGAAGGTCGAGCGCGAGGTCGATCACGAGGCAGAGAAAGTCGAACGCCTCAAGAAGGAGAGCGCTGCACGGCGAGCCGCTGCAGCAGCGAAGGTAGACGATCCTTTCTCATTCCCTGCCGCTCACCTTGCTAATTTCTCTCGTAGAAGAAAACCGATCTCGAACTCGCGCGCGAGCGCGAAGCGCAAAAGAAAGCGTGGTCATACGACTCTTTATTCAGTGGCGAACCAGGCTCGGACGACGAGCAGGAAAGGCTAACAGGCAAGGCACTAGAAGAAGACTTCATGTAACGGCGCCGCTGTGTATTGACTTCTGTTCCATCCTCCCCACTCCCTCATCCACAAGCGATCGACTACTGGAGCAAACAAGCGTTCAGCCACCGAGGGACGCGCCGCTCGGGGTCGTCGAGCCCCAACCGTGCTTCTTGGCTAGCTTGGCGAACTCAGCGTCGCTGCTGGTCGACTTGACGCCGGCGGACGGGCTGGCCGGCTTCTTGTCGTCCTTGGGCTTGTTATCACCTATGAGCGGTCAGAAAATATCCGGAGAAGGTGAGAGCCATAATCCTACCTTGCTTGTTGCCCTTGGGCAGCAGGGACGCCTTGGACTCAGACTTCTCGTTCTTGGAGGACATGGCTCTGCAGACGATAAGCAACCGCAAGTGCCATAATCCCCACTCTACTCACATCGGATAGTTCAGAACTTCGAAGAGTGACTTGAGAGAGCTGACTGCTTCAGACGGGCTGAGGCTTATTTGCTGATTTTCTCCCTCCCTGCCTTTCTCCTCTTATACTCCCGCCATCCTGCCCTGAGCCCTCCTCCCAACCACTTCTCGTGCCACGGCCCGGACGTTCGACCGTGCCGCAGTCCCCTTGACTCACAAAACCACGCTCTCAATTTCCCTCGAGTGGATGCCCGCAGCCCGAGATCCTCGTTCGCCGGGCGGCAGGCATCTCGCGCGCGGTATCAGGTGAGGGCGCGCGATGTGGGTCCCGGGAGTTCGAAGTACTAGAATAATCAATGGGAGGGGGGCCGCAGTCGATGTCACGCGAGGCGTTGTATACGGGCGCGCAGGGCGGAGGGGGATCTTATTCAGCGTGTAAGGGTAAGGGCTACTCGATAACGGTCGAGGGCCCGCGGCGGTGACACGCGAAGCGCTCTGTACGCGTACCCAGGGCGTAGGGGGACCTAAAACGAGGACATAGGGCTGAGGGTGACGCGCGTCAACCGTGACCGGCGAAAGGGGAAGGCGGGGAAGAGCGGTATGGGAATTGCCGACCCTTTCCCACGCCTTGAAGACCACCTTGCCTCCTCCCACCACCATTGCTGCGGCCCCCTCGAGCACGTTAGGCGACGCTACTGCGCTTAGGCTACTGCGGAGACCTTGAGACGCCCAACGCACTTCATCCACTCTGGATATTGTGCGCGCAACGAAATCTACATCGTGCCTCGACGTCGTTGAATACGCGCAGTCGCGTCAGCGCAGCCAGCCCACCTACGGACTGCGGGAGCGCCAGGACCATTGTCAGCGCCAGTCAGAGAGGCGGCCGCCCTACTACGTCTTACCAAGCAGATCTCGGGGGATTCGTTCACTGTCTTTCCGAAGAATATTTCTTGCTCATTCAGAATATTCATCTCCTCCTTGCACTGATTTACAATCATGTCAAGTACCTTCGCCGATGGCGACTTGCCTCCTCCTGTCGACTCAGCGTCCTCAGCAGTCATCCAGCGTCACCCCATATTCGACCTCCCCTCTGAACTGCTCGCCGAAATATTCTTCCATACCGACTCATCGACATCGGTGACGGACTCGAAGGATGCCCGAGACCGCTCTTGCCTCGGCGGCGGACCCGTCGCTGCGAGTCAGGTATGCAGCCTCTGGCGGCAAGTCGCGCTGGCGTACCCTCGCCTGTGGTCCCGCATACGCGTCACCGTCGTCCCCGGCGAGGATGCATCCAGTCCTATCATACAAGCCATCGATGCGCGCATCACACGCGCGGGCGAGCATCCGCTCTCTATCGAATACGTTGAGACGGGAAGAATTGGACCTCGCTCACCTCTCGTTCGCCTGATGGAATATAGCCATCGATGGGAGTCCATATCGCTCACCCTCACGCATACGCCTCTGTCGTACCTCGCGTCCCTGCACAGCGCACTCCCTCGTCTTCGCACCGTCAGCATCACCGCCAATCTCGTATGCGCCTTCTGGATGGGCGAGCGGCCAGAGGTGCAGCGCGTCTTCGCCGACGCGCCCCTGCTCTCTTCCTTTGCCTACCGCGTCCCCGGCAGTGGCGCGGTCGAGCTGCCCTTCGTACTCCCTTGGGACCAGCTCCTGTACTATTCCGGCCCGCTCTTCACCGTTGCGAACCCGCCCCGCTACGCCCGTGCCCTCCTCAAGCACGCCCGGGTCCTCGCCGCCTCCGACGTCACCTCCTTCACCTCATGGGCGCGCACCGAGCTGCCCGCCCTGCGCGCCCTCAGCGCATACGTACAGACCTTCGCCGGCCTCGTCGCGCCCACCCTGACCGACCTGCGCGTGCGCGGCAGCCTCATCGGCACAGACGTTGGGCGGCTCCTGACTTTCCTCAACCGCTCCGAGTGCAGGCTGCGCAAGCTCGCCATGTACGCCGTCCTGCTCGGCCCTCAGGCGGACACGCTCGTCGAGGCGTGCGGCGAGGTCGAGGAGCTCGTCTGTGCGGCGGGACGCGAGAGCAACGCGTGGGTCGGGCGCCTGCCGCGATTGCGGGAGCTCACGCTCATCATCGTCACTCACCCGGCCGCAGGAGCGGGTGAGGTGCCCGGGCTATCGTATCTGGTCGAGTCGGGGGCGCTGGCGGAGATCGTCCGTGCGAGGGAGGAGAAGCAGCCGCACTTGAAAAAGATCGACCTGTGGCTGAACGAGGATTGCCAGGACGCGTTGCGCTCGGAGGCAGCGTCGGAGCTGAAGAGGGCGGGCAGTGAGAGTGGCGTTGAGATCACTTTCCATCTGTACAAGGGTGAGCGCAGCGCTCTCATGGACCGTTGGATGGACGTGTAATTATTGCGTGGTAGCTTCGAAGGCATGTACTCAATGACGAACAAAGAACACGCAGGCAATATTTATTAGGCAAGATCGTACACATTATTTATTGGAGCCCAATCACCGGAGAGAAGGATAAGCACTACAGGACGTTTGTCCACCGGTATGTACGAAGAGTACGTTCTTCAAGCCCGCTAGCTCTCCGGATTTCGCACGTCCGAGCATTCCAGCAAGTGCCTTCCCCGTATACACAGGGTCCGTGACAATCCCTTCCAGTGTAGCAAGCAGCTTGATCGCATCTCGAGTTTGGACATCCATCCGACCATACGCCCCAGCATGGAAGCGCTCCTCGATGACAAGCTCGACGTCAGGATATGGACCGTCCCCGGTCAGACCAATGAGCGACCCGGTATCGCGCGCGATGTCCGTCACCAGGCGCTGCAGCTCGCCCTTCTCGTCAGGCTCAGCGAAGACCGATACCAATTTCCTTCGCGGTACCTTCACCCCCGGTGACCGCTCCTTCCGCAACTTCGCCACCAGTCGCAGGCCAGCAAGCATGCCACCAGCCGTACTCCCGCTCGCGGTGGCGACGAAGATCGTGTCAAAGTGTACTTCCAGCGCCGCTTCCTGCTCCGCGAGCTCGAATGCCCAGCGTGCGAAGCCAAGGCCGCCGAGCGGGTGCGTCGAAGCGCCAGCTGGAATGAAGTACGGCTCGCAGTCATTATCTCGTAGCCATGCGAGCGCAACGTCCGGTGTCGTTGATTGCAGGACCTTTGCACCTAGCAATTGATCCAGTTGAACGTTGCCAAGCTGGTGATATGCAAAGTCGGCGTCTGCTTGCGAGATCCGGCTCGGATTACTAGTCTCGTCCTGGACCTCCTGCAAGGATAGATAATTGTACTCCATCTTCGGGACCAGGTCCTTCTGTAGTAGGACACATTGGAAACCATAGCGAGCCGCCGCGGCCGCGGTCTGGCGCATATGATTGCTTTGCACGCCGCCAGTAGTTACGATGGTCTTCGCCCCAGCGTTGCGCGCATCCGCGAGCACGTACTCCAGCTTCCGAAGCTTGTTACCTCCGCCGCCAGACAACGAGGAATTGTAGCTCTCATTAGCTATCCAGAATGTTGGTGTCGGCTGTGCTGGATCCACAGCTACTTGCGCTACGTGGGCTGATAGACGAGGGAGAGGTTCGATGGCAGGCGGATGCGGAAAGAGTAGCGGGAGGCGAGGTATATCCGCGAAAGGCGAAGGCAATTCCACCATGGTGGTCAAAGTCAAGAGACCAACATCGATTGATGTCGACCTCCTCGACTCGTATGACGCAATATTGGGAAGTCCAGATTAGGATGAATTGCGGTTGAAGTTTTGACGCGTGACGTCATGCCCAGACGCGCCCATTGTTCCCCGCGAGAAGCAGGACGCGTCGGATAGCCTTCAGGTAGTGCCCGTGCCTGCGGATCCCGAAGCTGTTGTCAACGCGTCATCGGTCAGTATAAAAGGCGGGACGTACGCAAGACCAGACGACCAGTCTTCTTATCTCTTGCCCCCATCTTCAACCTCGTTCGACCACCCATAACCACCATGTCGTCCAGCAACGAGCCCACCAAGTCGAACGGCCAGTACCACAGCACGAAGGGCAACATCGTCGAGGCGGTAAGTCGTCTTTGCACCCTCCTTCCTCAGCGCATCGGTGTCCGTGTGCGCATATACCCCGCTCGCTCGTCATCTTCGTGCTGTTGGCCGATTGATCGAGGCTAACGCTTGCATAGATCGGCAATATGACCGGCGCGACTGAGTGGCAACGCTCTGGCGCTGAAGAACACGCAGCGTGAGTGTCTCTCGGCGATGCGCCGACCCTTACCTCATCGCCGATGCTTAACCCGACATCTCCCACAGCGGCGAGGCCGAGTACAAGGCAGCGCAGGCAAAGGGGTACGCGGAAGGTCTGCAGGATCAGGTCACTGGGTACGTTCAGCGCATACACCTGGAGCTTGCTTGAGACCGACGAACCCTTGCAGCTACGTCAAGAACATCGGCGGTGCCCTGACCGGCGACAACACCCAGCAGGCAGAAGGCGAGTCTCTGTCGCCCGCGCAGCTAATGACTGGCTGACGGAGAGAACAGGCAAGGTGCAGAAGAAGGCGGGCGAAACGCAGAAGGCCGTGAATGACCCGACTAGCTAAGCGTTGGGTGCACGAAAGAAGTCGAATGAACGGAAGGTGTAACGTCGAAGACGACACCGTAGCAGTGTGTCGCATATAAACCAATTTTCTTCGCATTGTTTGTGACGGCACGAAGCATTGTTCACGCCATTCAAATCATTCGTGAACGCGAGTCGGTAGAGTATATCTGTATTGTACATGATCCTGATATTAGTCCGTTCTGTTACGGAATCAGCGGACGAAGATACAGCAGGGTCTCTGCGTCGCACCTGTAGTATCGCCAACTAGACACTCCTCGACGCTAGCCTCTTCCCAACACAGCCCAGTCACGGAGATGGCCCTACTCCAACCGCTCGAGCTCCTCCAATCTGCTCAACACGACATCGCGACTGGTCTCTTCGATCTCGCCGGCGAGGAAGATCTCGTCCAGGATGGCGTAAACCTGACGCAAAGGTCAGCATGGGTTCATTGGTGGATGGCTATCCAAGGACAGTAAAAAAACAACACGATCGAGACCAGCATCCTCCGACTCACCTTGTAGAAGTTGAAGACGAGGTCGAGTTCACAGACGTTGTCGAAGAAGGAATCTGGGGAAAGTCGTGTCAGTCAAGCAGCGACAGCGTCGGCCAAAGGAGGGAAAACGTTAGTCAAGGGCAGCGAGCGTGGGAAACTGTGCCGTCGCATTGTCGATGAAGTTCACAGACGGGGGAAAGAGGTACGGTCAAGGAAGGAGGATGTGGAATTCGAGGGAGATGTGGTTGAGCGATTGCAACCGTAAGTGGAGGCTTAGCTGCCCAGCAACGGGCCGGCGAGCTTGAAGTATATTGGGTTTCGTCCGCTGGTACGTAGACACGCAATTTGCGCGGAACGAAGCTTGCGGTGGACGCGGTGCAACGCTCACGGGAATTTTTGATATAGTTGCAGAGGATGATACTCACCAAGAACCTCAACAAACAGGTGCACGGCCTCGAGATAGGCGAGCTCGTTGTCGTTCGCGTCGACGCAGACGCAGAAGAAAAGGCCTGCGTAACGCCGGTAGACAAGCTTGTATGCGCGGAACTGAGGGCGAGGGAGGGAGGAGTTGTAGTGGCGAGGTGCAATGTGGAGAGTTGGGGAAGCCATTGGTGAGGGGCGGGCGCGGCGGAGGTTGGGTTGACGAGTTGAGGAGGTCGTGGTGGCGAGCGAGTGAGGGGGACAGCACAAAATTCATTGAAAGGGAGTGTTCAAGGAGAAGGATAGAAAGGAACTGTCAGCGACTGACTGGAGAATGGGCGTACGGGGACGTACCTCGACAAAGTTTGACTGGTGGCGCTGATCTCTAGGAGCTACCAGACGGTGCACCTCTCCCCTCAGGCGGACCTGCAGGCAGATTACTCCTACGTACTCGACTTGCAGAAGAGGGGGAAGCTGGGCCGAAGCACGCGGGGGTCGGAGCTACCCATCGAGGCGAGGGGAAGGAGGGAAGCAGGATGTCGCGCCGCGCACCTTCTCGTCGTCGTCATATGGGACGTACCACTTCGACAGACGCGTCTTCCCCTGGCGGTTCTGCACAAGGATGAACCTGATCATCGCGCCTGTGTAGGTGGGGACGGCGAGCGGGTGATGAGCGCGGGTGACAAGCGCAGGAGGGAGGACCGGGCCGGTGCGACCCTCCTGCTCGCTGCCATCAACCGCCTCTTCGACTTGTGCACGCCTCCCATCCTCAGGGTCGACTTGACAATGCAAACACTTTCGCTCCCTCCATACGCAGTCAATAGCTCGTTGACCATGCCCCAAGCCACAGGCTTGCGAGGTCCCGCTCTCGTGGATTCCATGGGCACCGAACAAGCTTCTACGCGTGACCCTAGTATACTAGTTTACGACACTAGCCGCGGGCTCAGTGCGCTGGTAAGGCGCGGCTTAGAGATTGCCGCGTTTTCTGTTCTCGACGGCGACGATCACGACGAGAAGCAGTTGAATCCTCTAACGAACGACCACGAAGGCAACGACCATGAAGGCACCATCTTGCCTGAGCCTGCTCTTCCCTCTGCTCCTCGTGCTCGTCCTCCTTACAAGCTGTACCGCACGGCCGACGACGGTCCTCCCGCGCATCGACGTCGATCTCCACATCGAGTTCGACCAGATCATCCCCTCCATCGTGCACTGGTGGCGTGAGTTTGGCGTTCTCTTCATCGCACGTCGTAGCTCATGGATTCGATTTTGCCTTGCAACCCTCTTTTCACAATCGGTAGACGGTGTCGAAGGTGTGTACTCCTACACGCTATCGTTCGAAGTACAGACCGTGACTGCGTCCTCCAGACAGCGCAACCACCTTCTGGCACGACTTCGGCCACACTGTCAAGCCCGCAACCGACGCAGTCGGCAAGGAGTTCGACAACTTCGCGCATACAGTCGAAGATGCGGCGAACGCCGCCGTCAAGGACATCGAAGCCAAGTTCGCCGACTCGCGCGAAACGATTGAGCGCCTCGTCGGTGCCGTGCAGGCGACAGTGGACGACGCGGCACAGCTGCGGTTGATGATGAACAAGGACGAAGACTTCAAGGCGGATGGAGATGAGGCTTTTGACGACGAACTTGCGACGCCAAACGTGCTAGAAGCAGCCTCGCAAGCCGTCGGTCTTGCCTTGCAATCAGTGTTCGAGACAGCAATGGCGGAACTCGCGACACCTTTGGCAGACGCGCCGACCCATGAAGCTCGATTAGACGCCGTGAAAGCGATGGTCGCAAACGCGACAGAGGCGATCGTTGGCGTTCTGGTCGACCTGGGCGCAGATGAGGCGCAGACGAGGGAGATCCTAGCGCATATAGGCGACGCGGTCGTCGATATTGTCGTCTTCGTTGGTAAGTGGTGATTGTATGCTAGGGGCGATTGCATGAAGGGATTATTACTAACTACTTTCCCTCCCACACCCAGGCGACCTCCAAGAACAACACCCCGTCCTCTTCGATGTCGCCGTCTTCATCGTGGTCGCCATCATCGTTCCGGAGAAATGGCTTCTCTCCCGCCTACTCGAGATCGTAGGCTTTGGGCCTTTGGGACCGGTCAAGGGTGAGTGCAACTCCAGCGCATGGGCTCTGTTTGCATATATACACTTTCTGCTATGCACTCTTTGCTACGTACGCGCCGAATCGTCACGAGCGCTGCGTCGACCGTGTCGGCTCTACATGCACCCGTGGACAGTTGCTCGTCGCGTTCGATCAATGTGCTAACAATTACCCTGCAGGTTCCGCCGCCGCCTGGATGCAGCGCGAGTTCTTCGGCGCGACTATCACAGAAGCCAGCTGGTTCGCGCGCCTGCAGAGCGCGGGGATGAAGGTGCCTAGGGTGGCCCCGATCATGGTGTAGGCGGTGTGGTGAAATTCTGTCTTGTTGTACAAAATATTGTTCTTTGTCTATGTACGTGTACAAGATTCGTGCAGATGTTATCGACTACAATAACGGAATCCATACGAAAATAATGGAATTCAAAGGCAAACAGCGTAAGTACGTGTAGCGGTCGTGTCCCATGCAGAAGCGCTCGCCTTCCGATCTCAACCGTTCGTCGGTCTGTCCAAGTCCACCCCCAACGACCTCGCCGCATTGCTCATCCGCGTCTGCAACGCCCCGACCTCACCTCGCAGCGTCGCGTTCGCGATCTTCTGCTCCGCCAGCTGCTTGTCGACGCGCGCGAGCGCCTTCGCTTTCTCCGCTAGCTCCTTCTTGAGCTCCGCCGGCTCTCTCTTGAGCTCAGCCAGCTCCCTTTTGAGATCCGCGCGCTCCCTCTTAAGCTCCGCCGGCTCCCTCTTGAGCTCAGCCAGCTCCCTCTTGAGTTCCCCGCGCTCGGCATCCCACCGTTTCTCGCGCTCCTGCCAGTCCCCTTCGCGCGCCTCCCATTTCGCCTCGCGTTCTTGCCACTTCTTTGAGCAGTTGGCCTCGCCTTGGATGGATTGGGCTTCGCGCTGCGTGTAGTGCGCTTCGCGCGCATCGAAGTGAGCTTCACGCGCATTGAAGTGCGTTTCGCGCTCCTTGAACTGGGCCTTTCGCTCCTTAAAGTGAGCCTCCCGCTCCTTGAACTCTGCCTCCCGCTTGGCGAAATCGGCTTCTCGCTCCTTGAACAGTGCCTCGCGCTCCGCGGACTGAGCTTCACACTTCGCAAACTCGGCCTCCCGCTCCTGATGCCTCGCATTGTCCTGCGCGTGGCTAGCCTGCAGCGTGTCGCGCTCTGCCGCCTCGCGACGGAGTTGGGCGATTTCTTCCTCCATGCGTAGCTCCCTCAGTCGCGCTGCGTCAGCGGTCTTGTCAGCGAATGCACGATATTCGGCATGGGCGATGACAGCGACTTGGAGTGTAGCGACCTCCTTCTCGAGGTCAGATAATCGCTGAGTGTCATTTGCCTTCATAGATTGTGAGACAGAGGGGCGAGGCGAGGAGGACCGAGGCGGCGTCGCTGCTAGAGATGGGGTAGATGTAGACAGGGAAGTGGCGTGCGATATGTTCGCTGGTGCACGAGGAGTCGAAGCCGGAGGAGTCGGCCTCGACGACCTCTCGACTGCCGCTCCTGACGGAGCCACTGGTAGCGACACCCTCAGAGGACCTTGCTGAGGCATGCAAGGTTGGATCGGTCGCGTCGAAGAGCTAGATATAGAGGGTAACGGTGCTTGTGACGCCTGGGCGGGAGGCGTGTCGGTTGTCGGTGGCAGAGGACCTGCGCCGCACGCCGAAAGCACAGAAGTTTGTTTGCGCCGGATAGGCAGAGGAACACGGCGACGGCGCTGCTCAGGAGCGATATTTGCGGCGTCGTCGAAGCGCTGTGTGGCCACGCAGGATGACGGAGCTGGCTCTGGATGGGAGACGGCTGTAGCCATCGTTGTCGCTTGTTCCATCGGTTCAGCAATGCCGGAGCGGACGTCAGGATACTTGGCGTGTAGACGTTCCGTCGCTGTCCGGCCTGCTTCGCTGATTGGTTCCCATATTGGCACGCCATCTCGAATGTGCAAGCACTCCGCGAAGGCGGCTGCGTCGAAGGACCGCAGCTCTTCACCTACAAGAGAAGCGACCCATTCGTTCTGAGAGGTCACGATCTTGTTCCAATTGCCTTCATACAAGGTCATTCCCATGATATAGTGACAGGGATGGCCAGACTCACGGTGCTCAATTTCCTGCCTGGGTCTATACTTCGTATCCTGGTGCCGCTTCCAAAATTCGTCATTGTACCGGTCCCCATATCCATCGATGGGTAGCAAGAAGTCATCGTAAGACATGCGGATGAGCGCTCGGTCGAACGCGAGGAAGCGCCAGGTGCAGATATCCTCTCCGTCGGCTAAATTATGTTGAGGAGCTGCACGGATCGCGCCTTCGACCAAGGCTCGCAGCAGTCGCGCGAGGTGCAGAAGATTGAACATCTCCTTTCCAAAGGTTTCACCACGCGTAATGACGCGCCAGACGTACGCCCACAGGAAGTGTGAGAGGAAGAGGGTAGGGAGGCGATAGTAGTCCGCCGACACGATGGCGCTTCGCCCGTCTGGTAGACGCAGAGTTAGATACTTCTTGTGGAAGGTAGCGGTCCGGCCCTTGGTTTTGTGATACTCGATGGAGACGGCGTTAGTCTTGATAAACTCGACAATGGAGGCGGCGGTATGGTTAGGGCGGGTTTCAGCCGTGTGAAAGGTGAGCTCTTCGACGTGGTACCAAGGTGGTTTGGGCTTGAACTTGCGCTCATCATAGGCTGGGCAAAATGGGGGATGAGCGCAGCGCCTAGCTGAGGAGTCTGACGACGCACCGAAGGCTCGAGCAGGTAGCGTATCGGGAGATGCACTCCGGCGCTTGACGCGGCGTGATCGCGTACTAGGCGGGTCCTGGATGTCTTTGGAGGAGCCTTCGTTCTCTGAATCCTCGCCCAAGTACATGTGCGGTCGTTTCCTCAAGCTGAGGACCATGGCTTCAGCGTAGACGGCGAGGGAATGGTAAGGAAGACGAGGGTCGATGAGCCCTTTGTGTGCGAACGCCGCCTCGTGTGCGCCCTGGATAGTCTATCGTGGTCAGCAGATGTGCATGCCGTTATGAAGCCCCCTTCCTGCGAACCCTCAGCCTGAGACGACAGCAAAGAGAAACAAGATGCATCAACATAGAAAGTACGAGTTACACGCACAGCAAGACAATGACAGCACGAAAGAACAACAGACAGCATGCATATAGCAAGATCAGGACACCTGAAAAGTGGTCCACAAGAAATGGAAATCCTTCCTCCCAAACCTATCGTGCTTCAGCGATCCACCATTGAGTCTTTGGCTCCATCCCTACCGTCACCCCGTACCCGAAGACCCCGCCTGCCCCGCCCGCATACTCGCATTCATGCTCGCCTGGATCATCATAAGTTGCTGCCGCAGCCCCGCCTGCACCTGCATCTGCTCGTCCTGCTCCCGATCCCGACGCGCCAACTGCTCCTCCCGCCGCCCGAGCTCCACCTTGAACTCGGCGCATTCCGCGTCCCACTTCGCCTTCTCGGCGCGCCACCACGCCTCGCGGTCGCGCGCGTCCTCCTCGCGCTTCGCGCCCTCATGGCGCAGTTGCGCGAGCTCGTTGCGTAGCTGCGCGAGCTCGTCGGCGTGCCGGGCATCGCGCGCGGCAGCAGCCTCGGCAGCGCGTGCCTCCCGCTCGGCGCACTTCGCCTCGCGTGCCAGGGCAGCTTGGCGCTCGGCATCGACAGTGGCACGCTCGCGCTCAAGGGAGGTGATGAGCAGAGTCCGGTTCTCATTCTGTGCAGCGAGGGCAACTTGGAGGCGGCCGATCTCATCACGGAGGCGGGTAAGTTCGTCAGCAGGAGCAGGAGCAGCGACGGGGGTATGCCGGGAAGTCGAGGACCAGCGCGCAGGTCCGATGACGGGGGACTGGAGCGGCGAGGACGGTGGAGGATCTACCTGGCCATTGCGCTCAGTGTCGGTAATGGGGTCTTGGGCTTGGACGCTTGCGGGTCGAGGGGCAGGGGGCTCCTCAGTGGTTGTGGGCAACCGAGGCTGAAGGGCTTCGCGCGGTTTGAGTCGGGGTGGATAATGCGTCGTCGATGAGGAGCTGGATTGAGACGTCGACGACTCGGACCTTCGTGTCGGCTGAGACGAGGGAACACGAGGCTCGACGTGACCGCCATTCGTAGCGGCGGTGTGTCCATTGCTAGGCGTTGACGCAGGTTGTGTGTGAGGCTCGAGACGCCCGTTCTGGGCTGGAGAAGCATGCGCATTCGAAGCGACGGTCCCATTCAAGGACGGCAGGTGATTGTTGTTTGACTGTGAGTGAGAGGGGCCCGCATGGTTGCTATTGCCGTTGGCGCCTGTCATGGGTGGCAGCTGGCTACGAGGAGCCTCAGGCTGGCGCTGTATGTCCGCCCTTGGAGACGGATCCTTGCTCTTCTGCTGTGACGCGGCTTTTGTTACAAGAACTTCAGGAGGGAACTTTATCCTCAGTGGGGTGGGATGTTTCTCCGATGGGCGTTGCATGGGCGCGCCGTCCGGCACGGGTGCGCTCACCTTCGCAGTGTTTCCTATAGGCGCGCTAGCTGACGTAGATCCTCCTGCCTTTTCAATCCCACCCGCTGCCACACTGCTTTCCTCCCGCGGAATCCCAGGCGACGAGGCGTAAAGCCGCTCCGTGATTGCATGTCCCACAGCTCCCGCATTCGAGGGGTTCCAGATAGGATAGCCGGCGCGGCTCCCGGCAAGGTTACCGTCACGGTGGCTCGAGTTCGAACGGAAGGGATCATTGCTGAGGTTGTGGAGTTCGCGGAAAATGCCGTGGGGGTCGTCTGCGTTGCTAAGGTCATCGGGGAGGGCGCTGGAGGCGTCGTTAGGTCTGCGCGCAACCCACTCCAGGCAGGCTGCATACGACGTCGCGTCGAACGAGAGCTGCTCTTCTTTAGTGAGTGGGGCGAAGCCATCGTGTGAACGAGAGACGAAGGCAGGCCAGCCACCTAGGAAGGGGAGTTAGTATGCTTGCGTTCATGCATCGGATAGCATGTTATAAGATTACGAGGAAAGAAGGAGGCAAGTAAAAAGCAGCGAAGGAAGGGTGCCTACTTACATTCGCTGATGTCCTGCTTGTATCGCAGGTCCTGATGTTCCGCCCAGAACTCTGACATGTATCGATCCCCGTAGCCATCCCGAGGGAGCAAATAGCCATTACAGGACATACGTATCGCCGCTCTGTCGAACGCCGCGCAGCGCCATTCGCGAGAGGTCGCGCGAGTAGTGGTCGCCCCCGCGCCTCCATTGGCAGGCGAAGTCCCTACTCTGTACGCCGACGTGTTCGCGATCGCCTCTTCCGCGAACGCATCCAGGAGGCGCGCAATGTGGAGGATGTTGTACATGTGGTCCTCCCAGGGCAGCTTCTTCACGATGACGAGCCAGACCGAGGTCCAGAGGAAGTGCGAAAAGTAGACGAGGGGGAGGCGGTAGAGGGAGGGAATTATGGCGGTGCTGCCTGAGGGGACGCGGACGCTACAGCGAGGCTTTCCTCCTGGGATCCTATCAATAGAGACGGCGTGCGTCTTGAGGAAGGAGACGATGGAAGCAGGGGTTATTGTGCCGGGCTCGTCAGTGGTTTGGTCCTGGAGGGAAGGGGGTATATCTTTGGGCGAGGTGCTGGCCGAGATGTACGGCAGGTCGGCGGGATGGTACCATTCCGGGGGCGAGGCTATCGGGATAGAGTCAATGTTCATTCACGGGACGATATACAGCAAGAAGGGATTGCAAGCTCGGCGCTTGTGATGGGAGGGCGGACGTACCCGCTGGCGGGACCCTATCCTCGTCCGAGGTCTGACGGCGTTTGACGCGCGCAGGCGACGATTCATCCTCCCTAGCGCGCTTGCGGGGAGACGCGTAGCTCATGTCTGAGCAACGAGATGAACGCGACAATCAAGAGACGATGCGTGGGAGAGGGTGATGAGTTCAGGGTATGGCCGGCATCAACGAGGTCACCCCCCACCATCATGACCTCCAGTTCCAGATTACCCCCTCTGCGGGAGATCACACCCACGGAGGTCGATAAGCTCCCTGAACTCCCCTCCAAGAAGATCAAGACGGATCACGATATCGACCTGTGGAAGACGACGCGGTCGTACTACGACTTCTCGCTCTTTGTGCGACGGTTGTGCGAGAGCGTGGTAGGGAGGGAACTGCCCTATGAGCCTGAGGTGGTGGGGGAAGTGCGTCCTAACTGAAATGGTCCAGTTCGAGGATACTGAGCGCAGATTACAGCTCATTCAAGGGACGCTAAAGCTGCTGGACACGCTAGACGGCTGGATCGACGAGATCCCGCCACAACACTCGCCACAGCGGTTCGGGAATCTTGCATTCCGAACATGGGGTCGGCGGCTGGAGGAGGTACGCCTCGCATATCTCAGGTGGCAGACCCATGCTCACCTAACCCTCCTCGCGCAGCATGCCGAGGCCCTCCTCAAAGCCCTGGTCCCACATAACCTCGTCCCCCACATCCTCCCATACTTCCGCACTTCGTTCGGCTCGTTCGTGCGCATGGACTACGGCACGGGCCACGAAGCGTCATTCGCGATGTTCCTCTGCTGCTTGACGCTGACGCGGTTCTTTGAGGTGCGCCGGTCGTGCATGTTGGCAAAGATGAGTCCCTCTAACGACAACTTTGCAAGCCAGAAGAAGAGCAAGAGCGGCAGCTGGTGTTCCTCGTCTTCGTGCGGTACTTGAGGCTATGCTGGAGACTCCAGGATGTGTACCGGTTCGTGAGCTATCTTTCACGAGTATCGACGCTACGACTGACATGTCCATCAGACTCGAGCCCGCGGGCAGCCATGGCGTCTGGGGCCTCGATGACTCGTGCTTCTTGCCGTACATCTTTGGGAGTGCGCAATTGCGAGGTACGTCGCATCCTGGTTGCTTTGTCTTGCGTGTGCCCCGAAGTGCAATCGCGTGCCCCGAAGTGCAATCCTAGCCGTATACATCTCCTCTGCGCATTTGCTACATGCACGCGTTCTCAAAACTCACGCACCTTTCTACATCCAACAACCAACTAACCTGCCGATCTAGACCAAACCACCATCCACGTCGACGCGGCCCTCCGTCCTTGCCTGCCGCCGACAAACCTGTACTTCATGGCGATCATGAGGATTCATGAGGTCAAGCATGGTAAGTCCCTGCTGTTATGGCACGCCTTCGCCATTCCTTGCTTTTCAACCGTCGTACCTATGATTGAGGCGGATGCTGACTCGCTCTCAGGCCCCTTTCACGAGCACTCCTCGCAGCTGCACGCAATTGCGACTGGGGTACGGACGTGGTCGAAGGTTCATACAGGGCTTTTGAAAATGTTTGAGGTGAGTCTGTCTTTGCTGTTTTATGTCAAGATCTGGGTGCATGAGAGGCGCTTGTTGGATCTGGGCTAGTCGAACGAAGGAGCTGACATGTTGCAGGCCGAAGTCCTCGGCAAACGTGTCGTCGTGCAGCATATTCCGCTCGGGGGTATCTTGGAGTGGAACGTGGACGAGGGTGCGGAGGGCGTGGATGGTACCCAGAGTGCTACGCAGGGAGAAACGACACATAGCGCAGCATCGACAGCGACGGCAGCCCCGTGGGCGACCTCGACGTCGACGACAGAGAGTCGGACGGCGGCCACAGTGTCGACTGGGGCACCGTGGGCTGCATCGTCGACTGGCGCGCCATGGGCTGCACCGTCAACTGCGGCGCCGTGGGCTACCTCAACAACGGCGGCGGCTCCACCTCGAGCTGCGCCGACGGGCGCACCCTGGGCGACGGCAGCACCGACAGGTGCACCTTGGGCCACGCCGACCGCGGCGCCATGGGCTTCCACGACTGCCGATCTACGAGTTGCGGCAACTGGACCGCCTTGGGCTGCGTCACGGGGTGGTTCAGCGTCGACGACGTCGCACGACAATGCTGCATCGCGAGGCGTCCCGGCGCCAACCGGTGCGCCCTGGGCTACGAGGGCTCCTGGCTCGTAACTTAGCTCCAGGATGGGACTCTCGATTCTTGCTCTTCCGTGCACGATTGCGGGCCCTCGCGGCTCACAGGATACTATGAATGCGTGCACTACCGTTTTGCTTCAGTGTATCCCTGCTTCGAAGGACCGAACTTCTTGCGAATCCCGTGTATCATACTTACGATGCATCTGTATCTATAGCATTGTTTGCCGAAGCGCAGTGGGAGGAATTCAAGAAGCGGTCGAACACTGAGAGCATGGCAGCGACCCAAAGGGAGTTGGTGGAAAAGGCGACGCGTCCACAAGTCTAGAATCCTCCAATTGTTCAATGGATACTACGTAACCAACACACTCGTCAAAGACCTATAAGTATTGAAAGTCAGGCATTCTAAGGCCACGCCGTAAAGCGCCAGGATTCGTCCTCTTCTTCCAGATCTTCGTCTTCCTCTGGACCAAAACATGCTCCCCTCGCACATTCACCCGCGCTGTTTGCAAGCCTGCTTCAGCCACTTGGTGTGGCACTTCTTGCAAACCACTATGGTTTCCTTGAGTGCTTTCAGATGTTTGAGGCTCCACATGAACTGGTTGCTGGGAACAAGGAGTCGACCATGCGCAAGGACAAGGTCAGCGCAACGAGCAAAGACAAGGGCAGCGCGACTGGAGGTGTTGACAGGCTGGCAGGACTCATCAAGTTCGATGATGATTTTTGGTTGAATTCGTGCCGTGCCCCAAGAGCACAGATGAACTTCAGCCGAATCGCGATGAGGGATGACCAGGCAAGGATACTGTCCCTGAGCGAAGGGGCTTTCTTCGAGGAAGGACTGGGAAGCGCCGAGAGAACGAGAGCAGTAGCTATTACGCAGTGTTCTGCCCATGGGAGGCCAGTGCTTTGTGGAAGCTGAGCAGATCAGACGACGTGGTGGCACCGCCCAGGGAGATGACCGCGCCAAAACCCTAGTAGGAGATGAGCGTAAGAGCAAGCAGGTTAACAAGCCAGATGGCATCCAGTACCTAATTCTCCCACAATAATCGACCTCGGTGGTTCGGCGCCCCTGCGGTCATCCTCACTGACGAGGTCTTTCTATTAGATTGACGAGGTGCTCCCGTGTTGGCGGCGAAGAAGTCTGTTGAATCCGTGGGTGTCATGCGAGGTGAATAGGAGCTTCCTGATGAATTCGCTGTGATTGGCGGGTGAGTATTGCCAGGCATGTGAACAACGGGATGAACAATGGGACTTCCCGATTTGGACGCTATTGTTCTCCTCGGGGCCTATCCTTCCCACGCCTCAAAGGGCGCCCTCGCTGATCGATAACAGGTGCGGAGGCGCCGCTCATCTCGCTCAGCCCATCCGTTCCAATCGCCCCGCCTGACTTTATGATTATAGCCTTCGAGTGTAGCCCCTGCCCTTATAGTATAACTTATAGCCCCCGCCTGTCGCGTCCCAACTTCACCCGCGACTTCGACCCATGCGTATCCCGAGCCTTGCAGGTCACTGTAGACCCGAGCTGCTCAAATTTACCACTCCGCAACACGAGTTTCAAAGTCTCACTCCTGTACGAGACCACCACCGAGGCGGTCAGTTGTGGTACGAAGCGGGCGGGGATCATCCGCGCGGCTGCCCCAAATTCATTGCAGAGCCTGATCGATGCGCTGAGCACGGAGGGGGGGCGGTGTATCATTGGGAGGGGAGGCGTCGCGGGTGGGGGATGCGTCTGAGAAAAATTGGTAAACGAAGGTAGGCGATGCGCGGGGGCGTGGCCGCCATGGCGTCCAGGAATAGGAATGGGGGAGGCGGAGGGGAGGGAAGGCCACGTAGGCGCTGAATAATGGAAGGAAGGCGCCGACCTTACGAAGCAGGAGGAGAGGCCACGCTCGACGAAGGCTGGCAGCATCGGTTCTTAACCGACCAGTCACTCGAATCACCCAACCCTCCCACTGGAATGCAGACTCGCCATCGCTGGGCGCGATAGCGGATGCCTGCCGGGGAGGTATCCTGACTCAGCGAGGACGCAGGGCGCCACGGGAGGCGGCGGTGACACCTGGCTGGGCGCTGCTGACTGTGCAGACTCAATGGATCTGCGCCCCGAGGGCATGCGACTCGGGGACGCGCGTCAGGAAGGTTTGAGCGATGTCTGGGCAGGTTTTATCTGCAAAGTTCTGCTCGTATCAGAAGGGAGTGCATCAAAGTGTATCCCGATGAAGCGGCCCTTTTTATGCAGGTCCCGGAAGCTCGGAGGGCGTGCACAGCGATGCGTCGCACAATGATGAAGACGCTGATCGTGTAGTCCGTGCTGCCGGGGGTGCCCGCGGTGGGCGCCCGATGGGAGTGGGCCTCCGAGGGCCGTGGTTGCAAGCGACGGTGCCGGCGAATAATCTGGTTTTAGAGGGGAGGGGGTGCCATCACCGCGTTCCCGTCTCGGTTGAACGATATTATCAGATAGGCCGCGCCGGGTGACGCGTCTACGGCGGTTGGCAGGACGTGCCTGTGGGCCCACTCATCTCCTTGGCGGCCTCGTAAATCAGCCTGTCCGAATGGCGGGCAGGTCAGGGCGTAGCCACGGAGTCTGACTTTGAATTTGGGCCGGCTATTGCCGGATTGCCTTTTTGGGTAATTTTTGGCTGACGGGCTCGTTCGCCTCTTTGACTCCAGCAGTCATGTAGACGCACGACAACATTACGAACAAGAGGAAAACCCGAAGGGACCTAAGCTGAACCTCATGAGATATGCTCATAACACTCTAACGTGCCAAAATTTCGCCTCAGTTCCTCAAGGGGCCATCCTAATGTTTTTCGAAGCCAGCTGTCGCATGTATACAGCCTGCTTGTACCTCCGTCGCCCACCCGTACTTCGGCTCTTCCGACTATCTCTTCCTTGCCCCGAAACTCGAAGACCTATGCTCGGCGCTTAATCTCGATCATCCACGTGTCGGACCCGTTGAGGGCGTCAGCACGATCGCGTAGTGTGCTGTTTATTGATCAGAATCTGAGATTTTGACGACATGACGCGTTCGCTCGGAAAGGATGGAAGGTGGAACACGGTTAGATCTATCCGCAACGCAGACTCATAAAAGCGGGGGCCCGGAAGGGAAATGGCGCCGAACAGCTCTATCCCGCCCCGCCACCATGTCTTTCCCCGCGACGGGCGCCCCCGTGGCTGCCCACCATGACTCCTTTCACAGCGGGCACAACCACCATGACAACGTAGACATTGGCCACTTCGATGCGCAGGGTGTCGCCGAGTTGCGCCGCACGCTCAGCAGGGCGTCGCAGTCGGGCATCCACCCCAACGACCTCACCCTGCAGGACCTCAGTCCGGGGTCCAAGGCGGCCTCGATCACCGTCTCCGAGAGCACGCTCCCGAACGAGGAGGGCGGCTCGACTGCAGGCGCAAAGAAGGCCGAGGAGGACGG